>JAHZMX010000474.1:0-13306 GCA_027743895.1 Seira musarum
TCTTTTCCCTCGCTAAAATAGAAAGTTAGAGGGAGGATATAAAATTCGTGATTCGCCTTTCCGAATGCGGCTCATGTAGCGTAAGTAAGCCTGGATACATTCATACGTGGACACTTTTGAGAGATCAACAAAGAATTGGGGGAGCAAAACTTCATTCAATCTTTGTGAATTTGTTTTTGCCCAACATTGGCTACAGCGATTGTAACTGGTTTTTTCTCTACTTCTCAACTAAGGAAATTACTACTCAGCTGCAAGAAAAAAAAAACGGGTGGGTGCCACAAAAAACAGCCTTAAGGTCTTGAATGGTACAGAAATTGTCATCGTATGCTCGTATATTTTTGGGGGGAGTAGATTCCTTATGCATTTAAATATCCTCTCACGGAATTCGTCCATATCACTAAAAGAAAGCTATATAATTTGAGCGTTTCCTCCTCACTTTGAGATCCCATTTGGTTGAGATTCTCCTCTGCATTTTTTTCCTCACATATTCTCGAAGAGGCAAAAACTCAAGTACTTTTACAAAGGCCCAGCAGTGGAAAAAAAACAAGAAGGAGGAAGCCTATCATTTTTGGTCGTGTAAAAGTGCTCTCCTCTCTTATTTCGTTCACTCTTCTCTCTTTTCCACTTTGCTTGGAGCAATCCGACCAAAAAAAAGTTCTTTACAACTCCCCATTCAACCTTAAGCAAGTCATCAGCAGTTGGAACTCTATATCGTCGTTTGGAGGAAAGAAGTCAGAGCCACGCACTTACTCAAATAAAGTGGATGGATATGGAAGGAGCGAGCGAACCCATATGAATCTATATACCTAATACAAGAACTACTACCACTACTTTTATATGTGTGAACATTTTTATATGGGGAACAATAGTGGGAGAGAAAAACAGTAACAACTTTCCCATTTGAAATAATATTACTCACTCTCACGGAGTCACAGTCAGAGAGAGAAGGAAGGAAAAAAGAGAGAAGACTCGCTCAACTCACGGACAGAAAGACGAGTTTCCTTTGCTTTGGGGATTTATCTTCCCTTCTTGCCTATTCCACCAGTCAACCAAACGTCGTCGTTCCTGTCGTGTGAGTGAGACTGAAAGTGAGTCTATGTCTTAGAGAGAGAGAGCGAGAGGAACAAAAACGAACTAGTTGTAATAGTAGTAGTAACGCTGCTGCTGCTGGTATCTGGAGATTCACTTGTTCCCACTTCCCTCTAAGCAAAAAAGCTCGACGTACAATCTCAAAGTACATGAAGTAAACTAGATGGAAGGAAATGGACGAGCTTTTTTCCTCTCTTGCTCTTAAACAACTTCTCTTGTGTGTGTCTCACTTTTATAACTTCTGTGCTCCTTTTATGGATATCCGAGTCACTCGCTTGCCCCTATTCCACTAGAACGAATCAGTTTAGCCGGAATAAATTCTAAGCAGAAAACAGAAAAAAATCTTATCTTATTTTACAAAGGAAGAATTTTGGCTCCTCTTCACCAATTTTATATATAACTAAAGAAGAGTGAGGAGTAGTAGTAGTAGAGTGTGGCAGTGGTGGTGGAATGTTGGATTGTTGTTGTTATTATTCCATGTAAAAAGGGAGAGAGAAGAAAAAAGAGGAAGCTGCAAGGATACTAAAATAAATAGCTTTTGACTGTCTGCGTGTGTGTCTCCTTTTTTGTGGATTCATTTTCAGCAAGACAAGACTGTTTCGTCTTTCCAGTATTGTACCAGTGTTGAATGAGTCAGAGAAACTGTTTTCTTGGGAAGGAGGAGAGAGACTCATCTAGCTTTGTCGTTTCTCCTCATCTCATTGAATTTCATTAAGTGGGAAAGAAGATTTGAGCCTGGCTTCTGTCAAACTAGTAAAAAGTAGAAACCAAAAAATAGGGGTTCGACCAAGAAGAATAAAGAAAGAGACAAAAAAACTTTTTACCTCTCCTACAGAATTTCATTAAGTGGGAAAGAAGATTTGAGCCTGGCTTCTGTCAAACTAGTAAAAAGTAGAAACCAAAAAATAGGGGTTCGACCAAGAAGAATAAAGAAAGAGACAAAAAAAAACTTTTTACCTCTCCTACAGAAAAAAAAACTCATTTTTGTGTTGTACAACTGATGGGGAAACAGTGACTTTTATACATGAGGCTGTGAGAAGCACAAAAAGTCGAAGAAAATAAAAAGAGAATAAGGATCAAGCTCGAAAACATTCTTCTGCTTAGACTGTTCCTTTGACAAAAATATTCCTTTCCACTACGACGTTGTCGAGTGGACACTCTTGGCATCCTTCTGAACGTTAGACGAATGGTCAAAATGTNCTAGTAAAAAGTAGAAACCAAAAAATAGGGGTTCGACCAAGAAGAATAAAGAAAGAGACAAAAAAACTTTTTACCTCTCCTACAGAAAAAAAACTCATTTTTTGTGTTGCACAACTGACGGGAAACAGTGACTTTTATACATGAGGCTGTGAGAAGCACAAAAAGTCGAAGAAAATAAAAAAGAGAATAAGGATCAAGCTCGAAAACATTCTTCTGCTTAGACTGTTCCTTTGACAAAAATATTCCTTTCCACTACGACGTTGTCGAGTGGACACTCTTGGCATCCTTCTGAACGTTAGACGAATGGTCAAAATGTCACATTCCGGGCGGAAGAAGCCGCTACCCTCAAAGGTGAAGGTGAAAGTCCGTGCACCAAACAGCACACGGGTAAAGAAAAATTATGTGGGATTTTTTTCTCTACTTTCTCTTTCCGCTTGCTTGCTTTCTTGCTTGCTACTCTGCTCTTACGCTTTTCCCTTATTTTTTATTCTCATGTCCCAAATGACTTTTTACTTTAGCATCCCATCCCTCTCTGGTCTTATTTCATTTGCTCACTATTCATTCGTTTCGTGAGCCTGACAGCTCACTGGCTTTATTACATGGTACTTAAATTACATTTTGATAATAGGGCGAAGAAGAGGAGGATGCACACACTCTCTCTTTCTTTCTCCTTTTTCTCCTCATATGACACACTGTAGAAAAACCGGTAGTAGTAGTGAGTGCTCTTCTGCACCAAATCTTATATTACTTCCCCTCTCTTTTGTTTGTTATTAGTGTAGTTGTAGTCGACGAAAAGGGATGTTATAACAGCCATTCCATATACCTTTTTATCCTTATTGAGCAGCATGAACATGACGTGCCGCTTCCACATATTCATGCTCCGGTGAAAATAATAAGCATTCATAAATTCCAGTACATGACACTACAGTGTTATTATCTCATACTGCTACAACAACCAGCCCAACTAATAGTTTTTTTTTTCTCTCTCTCTCTGTTTTGGAGAACAAGAGGAAAAAAGAAAAGATGAATGTAAGCGCACCACACCCGTGTGTCGAGTAGACAGACACACGCAATCCTGCTGCTTCCCAGAGGTTATGAATATACTCACAGTCAGTCAGGAAAGAAAGATTATGGACATTTCTGTAGATACGCGTGTATTTATAAATCCTGCCTGGAGAACATTCATTTTTTTCCTTTTCACAATAATGCAGAGGCCGGCTAAGCTCCATATATGTGGAGGTAGTAACAACTCTTGTATAGAATTAAGCGAAAATGATAATGATGGCCTACTAAAGATATCTATTTTTCCAGTCTCGCCCAGTTACTTGAGAATATCGGTACTGCTATTACTACGCCATATCATTTATCGAAGAGGAAGAAGGAACGAACATTTAGGATTTTTTTCTCATATGGAGGAAAAATGAAAATGGAAGTATGCTTTTTGGGAAGAAGAGTGAGAACGCACTTAGGTACATTTTCAGAGAATTTTTCCTTGTCTCTCGATCGCACCACACCATACCATCATTCCATCCTTATTTTGGCAGGGTTGCATGCATCCATTTCCATAAAACTTGGAGAAAAAAAATGTAGTGAAACTGGAAAAAGAGAGAGGCAAAGAGGAAGGAAAAAGGTGGGGTACACACACACTCGTTCACTCAAAAAACTCAAGCCCTCTCGCTCTCATATAATATTACATTAGTATTATTCTCCGTGTGGTATCGCATCACAACACCATCGTGGAGCCAGAGAGCTGAGGAACGCTTTTTTGTTTGACTCTGTAGGTTCTTTTTTTTTTCGCTTGCTCCCGCAATCAAACAAAAAGGCTTCCACGCTTAGGAAAAAAAACTGCACCAGTTTTACTCGAAAAACTCTGAAACTCACGACAAAGCAAAAAAATTGGAGAAAATAAGTGCAGCCGTGGTGGTGGATGGTGTGTGGTGCCTCTACTCTGTAAGGCTTCCACTATTTTCCTTCTGACAGCCAGGAAAACTAACGGAGTGAAGAGCAGCGAAGGCGAAGGGGATTCCATTTAGAGCGCTGCTGTTTCACAGAAAAAGGAGAAATAAATATATTCGAGGAAAGAGGAAAACGCAAGTAAAGAAACGAAAAACGAACTCTAATAACACAATAGAATTGAGAGGGGGTTTTCTGCAGCGCTATAATTCTCCCGATGTGGTATGGGAGCGTGGTTGTCGTAGTCATTGCTCTTCTGCGTCTACTGCTTTACCATGAGTGAAAAAAACGACGACGGAGTGAAGAAGAGAAATGAGGCAAAGTGAGTTCAGTTCAGCTCCGCTCCGCTATTAGCTTGTATGTAACCATACCCAGGCAAGGCAAGCAATCGAAAGAAAAATTTTGTAGAGGGTCTCTCAGTAACGGATAACATCAAGAAAAAAATTTCAGACGAATATTCAGTATTTTTTTTTCGTGGATTGGCACATAAAAAATCAGCTTTGGTTTAGTATTACTTACTACTCCATGATGTAGATATGTATGCTTTTTATGCGAACGGCTCCTCAACGAAAAAAAATAACTTGAGATATTTTACAAAACTTTAACATCCGCCCACCGTTGTAAATGTACTGGAATATTTTTGTGTTGCGGGGGGTTTTTAGTGGAGTCCCATGCAATTTGGTTCCTTTCTGGTGAATGAAGAAGAAAAATAGGAAAAGGACGGGAGTAGGGTGCAAACTACATAAATAGTATCAGAGTTTCTACATTGTTCACAATCGCTTTTAAAACTTCCTTTTAAGTGAATGCAAGTATGGTTACCGGGTTTGCGTGCATAACTCAACTAAAAAAAAGTTTCTTTTTCATGCCTTCCTTGTTCGCGTCAAAAAAGTGGATGTCAACGCGGTGTGTTTCTCGCTTCTTTGCTCTTTCCTTTTTCCCCTTTCTCTTTAGGCTCGGGTTTTTTGGGTTGGTGGATGATGCTCCTTTTTTTTCTTTTCACTACTCCACTTTCGGTGAAACGGCTTGTCAATGATGAGAATGACGACGTTCATGATGATAGCTATGGTTTGTGATGATAGCTAAGGCATGCTGATGTTGATGACTTGGCTTTTGCGTTTTACGCTTGTCCAGGAAAATAGAGAGAGCGTAAAAGAGTGAGTGGTGGTAAGGGTGTCACGATGACTAGAAATATAAGACCAGAGAGAGAGAGACAGGACTGATGTTCTTCCGCTCCCAGTAGTTTTCTCCTTCTCTTTCAGTCACTCTATCATGGTCCATAGAATATAATAGCTTTAGTCGAGTTGAAACGATGATGGTTACAAAGAAAGAGTTCATGTTTGTGAAGCGTAGAGGAAAACTTGAGTGAAAAGCAAGATAATATGCCAGACTATAAATTTGCTTACGCAAGATGATGATGGTCGTGGTGTTGGTTGGGTTGTAGTGGGAACTATCCTCTCTCTAGTATTCACGTTTTTGTTATTGATACCGTTTTGATAAAGGAAGTCTTCAATTTGAACTAAAAGGGATCTAATTGTAAACTTAAAGGCATTCCCAATCTCAATTTCCCCGTAAAAGGAGCGAGGAGTAGATGCGGAAAGGATTTCATGTCATTAAGGAGTAATGAAACTCGCTCGTATTATTTGTGAGAGTGAGAAGAGCACAGAAAACAAAAGATTAGTATATGATCTTCCTCTCTCTTCCTCTTTCTCTCTCTCTGTTTCCCTCTTTTTGATAATGACGTGCGGTGATGGTGAATTTAGACGGGGATATGGCTTTTTCCCATTCAATCTGATTTCTCCGATGAGAAGAGGAAGAAAATGTCTAAAAAGCAAGGTGACTACGTATGTATGTGGCTTCATTGTGTTTAGATATTTCATTCTGTCATTTATGGGGAAACCTCAATCTTTTCCATTGTTCCTCATCTCTTTTCCTTTATGGAAGTCAGAGAGAAAGAAAGATATCAAACTGACGACGACTGCTATTACTGCACAGAGAATTCTGTGATTATGCCCTTTCCATGTCATCTTCCTATTCGCCACTGTAATAATAGCTACATCATTCCATGAAAAAGAATGACGGGCCATTTCCTTGAGTGCTCACGTGGTAGAGGAGTGGAGTTGTAGCAGTGCTCCTCTCTTCACCCTTTTCTTTTCTCCCTTTTGGTGATTTTGAGTGAGTGATTGCAGCAAAGCTCGTTTTGGATGGATGGAAGAGAAAAACTAGTCGGATCAGAATATTTTATTCAAGAAAATTATGTGCCTGTTTGGAATGGAGTTAGTAACATTTGAGCGGAACTACATACTTCTTAAAAAGGAGTATGAGAAGCACACTACCATAGTAATGATATTACAAACATCACTTGAGGCACACTGTTTGAGAACACAGGAGGGGCTGAGAACAAGGCTGTTTTATTACTGAGAATGTCCTAATGTTCTCCGCTCTACTCTCGAGGGCATTCCTTCTCCACTTTATTCCGGCCTAATTACAACAAAAGCATTTAGACGAGAGTGTGGAATTCTGAAAATCTCAAAAAGTTTGATGATACAGGTTTTTAAAATGTCCTTCTGAAATGAATCGCTGGGCTGTTCTTTTATGGCGGCAGGAACAACGGCATTCAAAGGGGAATTTTCGATGCGGGATGCTAAGCAAAGGAAAAAAAGAAGGTAGGAGGTGAACAAAATTGACTTCGTGTATTATAATGATATTACAAAAAAGTCAGGGAAAATGGAAGCGGAAGAAGGAGACGAGACGAGGCACAAAAACCCATTCTGACAGTTTGACTCGGAAGATACACGTACGCTCGTTGATGCACGTAAATAATGTGAGTTGAGCTTAGCTCATCTCATCACATCACATTTTAGAGGCGAGTGATAAAGACCGGAGATGAGGAAGATGCCTGTTCTGGCATAATATTTCATATGTTACGCATAACATTAGATATTATTATCGTCATCATCATCATAATATTATGGAGGTATGCATACGACTACTTCCACATTATCCTTGCAGCACCTACTTCTTCTACAGTTATAGATTTCGGAAAGGGAAAAATGAAAAACGCATAAAAAAGTGGTTGTTCCTACTCGTCCTCCCTTTTGGCTTTATCAGGAATGTTACATTTGCATTATTATTACTTCACTGAGAAAATGTTATGCTTTTGGCTGATGGAATGAAGAGAAGAAGTAGTGATGGTGGTGCTGGAATGGAATGATGTGATGTGTGCGTAGTTGTTGTAATAGTATTGCAAAAGAAGCTCCTTTGAAAAATGGAATAATGATGCTGATGATGATCATCATCTTTCCTCCCTCTCTCTCTCTTCACTGGATTACGTTTCAGTTCAAACATAGTCATGCAGCAAGTATGAAGCTTGGACGTGGGATGAAAAGAGAAAATAAGTCGATTGCATAATGAGATGGGAGGTGACTGGAAATGAAGCTGTGTTTGAACTCGCAGAGAGAAGAAGAGGACCATAAAGCGAACTATATTTCTGTGGTATCACGCTTCATCTGTCAGCGGCGGCTTTTCTCTCAGATGCGTAGGTATACAAAAAAACACGGAATAATTTTGGCCGAAATGGAAGGAAGGAAAATGATCGAGCGCTGTAATATGTTGTCGGCTCCTGTTTGAGAAATGAGAGATGCTATTACTACATATATACATGCAACATGCCTGCTAACTCGCAATCAAGAGAGAGAGCTCAATTTTTTTAGGGATCTCTGTTGTTTTGCTAAAATGCTAATGCAAAAGGAGGGGTACACTTTATCCAAGTTGCTTTCGATAATATTTGACTCTGTCCGTCTGACTGGGTAACTGTGGATGATGTTAAAACCGGCTTCTTCTTGTAAAAATGCTTTATTACAGATGGCTGAAAATGACGATTTTAAACATTGCGTGGGTGGTGAAATTGATGTGTTTCAAACCGAGTTACGTTGCTCGATTCTTGCGAAACAGGACCTCAGAAAATTTCTGTAGGACATTTGTTTCTCCATTTATGAAATGAATACGTTTATTATGAGCTTAATTTTTATTACACTTTCATTTATAGGGAAATGCAAGTTGCATGAAATATGTTTTAGCAGTTTCAGTTAGCTGGGCTTAGCTGGGCTTGTTAGTCCAGTGAGATTTCATAAGATCGAGTGTGGTTGGAAATGGGGGATGCACTCACAGATCTCTCTGAAATCCTTATGTAAATTCGTAGTGAATCTTATCAGTATCGCAAATGCTACGGAGTAAAACAGACAATTTGGACATCAGAAAAAATTGATGGTGATGGTTGCGTGGGGTGCACATTAAGAACGGAAGAAGGGAGAGGGAGGAAACTCAGTGATGAATGACTGGTTTATCTCATCGGTTCTCTCATCAGAGAGCGACGACGGTCGGAAAGAGAGGCTTACAGAAACACACGCACTCCTCATTCCCACATGGATGAAACGTATGAGTTCGTGTGCTCACAGAAATGTTTTTCTTGTAATTTATCACTACTTTTTAACATAGGTACGGTGGGTGTTATTACACGGTTACAATATCATGTTGATATTGGTAGAACAACTTCTTTGGGATATTGCTCAACCATTTAATTCAAACAAGGATTTAAATGTTGTATGATTACTTTATCAGAGCGTACAACCTAAGAGAGTAAAATTACTTGTAAAACTACATAATTGTAATCAATAAGCTCAATAAACACAAGGGCGACTCATCACTTTACTCATTAAACAGGGTTTTATCAAGTACAAAATATCCATTGAAGTTATTCGCTGTGGGACTGTCTACTTTACTATACAGTACAAATTCCTCCTGCATTAGTGGCAAGAGGTATAAAATTGACAGTTTTAATCTACTTACAACAAAGGTAGCTGGTCTTGCATTGGCTAAAACAAGATACGGAGCATGAGAACAAACGAGCAAAAATACTCACCAGAGAGGTGAGACAATTGTTCCTGCTCATCTACTTTTAAACATTTTTCAGTTTGATCATATTCATCAATACTGCCTAATTATGTAATTCTTATTTTTTAAATACACTCGAGCTGTCCGGCTGAAATGGCAATGAATTATAGAGTTGACTGTTTGAGTAGACGGAACCTTGTGATTGCGAAAATGATGACGGGGGTGAGGGATGAGTGGCATACGCTGGGGCGGGTTGGTTTTGGGGACCTGGGTGTCCAATATGAATCACGTGAGAGGGTGAACTGCCAATCTGGAAGTTGGATGTGGAAACGGGGTACTCAAACTGATGATGATGTTGAATCGGACTTGATGGGGGTGGTGGTGGTGGTGGTGCAGCAAATACTGGTGGTTGTTGCTGTTGGGGAATTGGAGGAGGAGATGGTTGAGGAACCTGGTGAAATACGGGTTGGGCTGGAGGAGGCTGTGGTTGAGGAACTTGGTGAAAAACTGGTTGGGCCGTGGGTTGTGGCTGAGGAATAGGGTATGGTGTTGGGGTGACGTGATGATGTTGATGCTGCAGAGGTTGAGGAGATACTGCAAAGGGCGGAGGAGACGGTGATATGGGTTGTGGGGGAGGAGATGGGGCGATCGGTTGGGGAGGAACCGCAACGGGTTGTGGGGACGCGGCAGCTGAGACATAAGTATGTACTACCTGAGGTTGAGGAGCTTGAGCTGCTCTTATAGGGGGTGCATATGACGGTGCTGGAGGTGGGGGCGGTACATTGCCAAAGGCACCCCTGGAATATATAACTGGTTCTGGCCTCGCCGGTTCCGGAGGAATTGGGGGAGGAGGAGCTCTAGCTACAGTTTGAAAAGAGGGGGCAGGTCCTTCAGCCGGAGCTGGAGGTGATTGATGGCTGCGAGCGATTGCATATGGAGGTGGAAAATATGCCGGGGAAGGAGCAGGCGGAGGGAGTCTATCTCTATAAATAACTGTTTGTTGTGGGGGTGGAGCAATTGGTGGATTGGGCGGGGGAACTCGGTCTCTATACACAACTGGCGTAGGTGACGGTGACGGTACTCGTTCTCGGTAAACCACTGGTGGTTCCCTTTCATCATCACTGTGTACAATTGTAATTCTTGTCCTGGTTGAATCCGGGGCAGGTATGGGAGGGGGTGGTGGTGGTGGTGGATGACGATGTGAGGGGTTTTCCACCACGCGGACAATGCTTCCATCGGGTTCATAAGATTCCACATATCGAACTACGTTTGGTGGTTTTGGGGGAGGTTCTCGTTCATAAACAACTTTTGTCGGGGATGGAGGAGGTAATGGCACTGGGGGTTCGTGATGATGATGATGTTCTTCCACATATTTCACAATTTTTGTGGGTGATGGCGGAGGAGGTGGGGGAGGCTCATGATGGTGGTGATGTGAACTTACGTACTTCACAATTTCTTTCGGTGGATGTGGATGAGGTGCACTGACATATTTAACAACTTCCTTTGGTGGCTCGTGAACGTATTTTACAATTTCCTTGTGATGGTGCACTGGTGGTGGACCTTCAACGTATTTAATCACTTCTTTAGGTGGATGTGGATGTAAGGGCGGTGGTTCGTATGACTCTACAACTTTGACAACTTTTGGAGATTCTACATATTTCACCACGGGCTCCTCATGGTGATGATGATGATGATGTGGATGCCTATGAACCACTTTGACAATTTTTGGAGGTTCTTGTTCGTAAGCCTCAACTTTAACTGCTGGTATACCAACTTTTAGTGGAGGTGGTGGTGGTGGCGGTGGTGGGGGAGGAGGAGCTGGAGCATATACAGGTGGATATGGATGTGGTTCTTCTTCACCCAAAAAGTGTCGAAAGAATTTATGAAGCTTCTTCATCCGATGTCGAAAGAATCTTTGAGCATGCTTTAAATGCTTATGAAAATGTTTAGGAAAATCCGGCAATAGAGCCGGAAAACCTCCTTCTGGATGTGGAGGCGCTTGAGGCTGGATAAGTATTACAGTCTTGGGAGTAACTTCATCTTTCTCTACATAATAACCATGTTCCCCTCTCGAACTAATGACTTGCTTTGTCTCCCCTTCGTCATAATATGGGGCATCACGGCGGTGAATATTTGTTCTAGGGTTATCTGCCAACATGGCATCCATGTCAATTCTTCGATGACATGCTGATACCGTTGCAATTAGCACACCGAGGTGTACTAGCAACAGAATGATGTTCTTACCCGGTATCTCATCATCCACTGCGTTTAGTTTCAAAGCTTCACAAAGAAGCTTTGGCTTCAATTCAGCATAACCCGATTCAAAACTTTCATTCTTTATTTCTGGATAAACGCTTTAATTTTGTACTTTTTAACTTCTAACGTTATGTAATTTGAGAACGACACATGCACCTTTTGTTCGAATTATTTAAACAACGATTTAAAAGTAACGTCTGGTTGGTACAAATCACAAATCAGAACTAATTTCCGCTGAAAAAAATTGCTCATAGTGTTCCTCCCAGATAATTAAAAATAGTCCTTCGCACCCTAAGAAAAAAATAGCCTTAATTACGCGGCAATAAATTTTGAGTACTAATTAACGACAGATTTTTTGCAAGGTATCAATTGCAGTATTGCATATGAGAGATAAGAAGCTGTCTTCCTATTGTGACCGGTAACCTCAGTCATCTGAAACCAATTAAATCGACCAGCTGTAAAGTTTAAGTCTAACAGGAACTTCCTTCCGTTTTGAAGGCCGCTTCTGAGAGAAAATATAACGACATTTTTTATGTAAATTTTTGTCTTATTGTTGGCACTCAATAAGTGTGCAAAATCAATGGGCTTGACGTGAGAAATAGTTTGAGCTACACGTTCGAGCATTCCTTAATTGTTCCATTGTCAATTTCCAATTTCAACTGCAGAAATAACAACGCTCTTGTCACATGTGAAATTCCCACCACATAAAAAAGACAGATGTAGATCAAGTTTAAAAAATCCTTGCATTTACTAAGCATTAAAGTTTGGGATGAATGAACATCAATTTGCTTGTACTATAACTACTACCCCATTGAGGAAATCTAGCTAGCCGCATGTTGATGCTGAGCGGTAATAATAAATTGTGAGAACAAAATTGTGGGGAAACGCCGACAGCAATGCCATCATCACATCACATATTATCATTCTGTAGTACAGAAATAATGAAGTGGACAACCGTGTAACAATTATTTGGTACGAGAACAACAGATAATCTTGTCTTCCAAGCTATTATAGATTTTCTGTTGCATTTTGATATCAAGATTCTAAAAATTATTTTTTTCTAATGGTGCATAAAAAGATTATGAAAATGGTGGTCATTGTAACTCCTAGCGTTGGGAATGCAAGCAAATTAACACAGCGGGGTAGACTATTTATTTGAGCGGACATTAGTCGAATTAAAAAATAATTTATTATGTAATAATTAAACTTCTCACCATCACATATCTACAAGAAAAATCTTTAATATTTGCAAATCTGATTTAATCTAACAACCTCTTGAGTCTTTTTGTGTACTTAAGTAAGTAAGCCGGCATTTTAAAAAAAAGAATTTGGTCATTCATTGATTCATATCCATCCGCAAAGGAAAATGGGTAAATCTGATAGATAAATGAGTCAAGTCCAAGTTATTCAATTTATGCGTGATCGCTTAGACTTGAAGGACATTTTAAATGATATTCGTAAATATATTGTGAAATACAAGCTGTATAAGTGTGTATGCACATTTATTTGTATTTTGGTGCTCCTTTTAGAAAAGAGAAAGAAAAATGAGAATGAGAAGTGAGCAGAGTGTACAAATATGAAAATTTTTGGATGGTACAGAGCCTGGCCATAATAGATAGCCGATTGCGTCCTTGAACTTTTTCCGAGTTTTGACAAGAAAACCATTCTACTATATGTAATCAAGGGCCCTGAGTACGATTCCGAGCTAAAAAATTCATTTGGGCCACCCCATCCCCGCATTTGGGGAAAAACAGCTGATTTTAGAAATGTTCTAAAAACACAATATTAGAGTGCAATTATATGTAATCAAGGGTCCGGAGTACGAATCCGAAGTCGAAAAATCATTTGGTTAATTCCTGATCTCACAATCTGAGAAAAACAGCTGATTTTTAAAATGTTTCAAAACACAATATTAGCA
>JAHZMX010000475.1:4406-23507 GCA_027743895.1 Seira musarum
CTCACCATAATAATAATACCTGTACCAAAGAAGAAGGAGCATATCGCTGAAAAAAAGGATTTTCTAATTCATCAAAAGCCAACAAACACATGACACTTCAAATATAACAAGAGGCGATTATGTGGAAATTTTTTTTTCTTCGGCTTAGGGAAAGTGAAATGAAAATTTGTCAAATGGGCACTAGTACAAAATGCGTCATAGTCATAGTTGTTGCCTTGCCGTCTCGGCAATTTTAGTCGTCCCATGAACTTGACATGATGCAAAAGAGAATCCCCTTGTTCTTTCTTGAATGATTATGATGAACATGAAATTTGGCGCTAACAAAATGTACACGGAATAATAATATGAAAAAGCGTGCTAGTGCTACTCTGCTGATACCTTTTGTTCATCATTAAAGAGGAATTTTTCCTTTTATACAGTTTAATTGTGAAGGACGATGACTGACTGACTGACTAACTAACCGACCGACTCTAGGGTACAAAATGATGATGGATCTTTTTATGAAATACTATGAGTACGATAAACCTACGGGAGGAGCTTTTTGTTCAAAATTTTTTAATAAATGAAACTTACAGTAGTAGTAACTCGTTTCAATTATTAATTCTCTGCCAAACAAACAATTGTAATATGATATGTTTTGAATACTAATTAACTGAAAAAAATACCCTTTTACCATATGATTTTTCAAATGCAAAGTGTAATATAAAGTAAATTGATGCAGGTGCGGTTCACAAAAAAATTTCACTCTTTATATAAACCAGTATAGAAAACTGCATTAGATTTGTAATAAATAGTATAATGAAAGGTGCATCATTTTTTATTAAATCAAGAAAAACATCTTAAGAAGGGTTCAACAATGCGATGGGATCAATCAAGTTTTCCATTTTACTACTACTATTATAACTAAAACTATTGCACTTGATTTCATTGTCTGCTACGAATTTTTTTACTGTTTAATTCTTCCTGCATCAAGCCAAGCCAGATTCATTCAGTTTCTTGTGTAAAAATGAAGAAAAAAACTTTGCAATTTTCAACCTGCCTATTTTCCAATAAGACTATTTGCAATAAGTCATGTTCACACTTTTGTCTTTGATTTTGGTTTAGAGAAAATCTTTGTAAAAAAACCAGAAAGTATGGATTTCTTCCTTCTAAGAATCCCTTTCACGTGCAACAATAATAATGATGCAGTTGTATAAAATATTGTTTGGGTTTGATTAGATTATTATAATGCTGAAGTAGTAGTTGCAGTTTTTGCAATAGTTAGGTATCAGATCGGCCAAAAGAAATCAATACTCTTGAGCGCACTATCAAGCCATGTATCAATCGATGATGATGAAAAGCCACCACCTCGAAATTTATAGCTTTGCCACAGATCTAGCCAGACGCAAACATAGGCTGGCCCGCAAACTTCAACTCAACAAGAAAGTTTTGTGAATATTCATTAAATCAAGAATATATTTTTTTTATATTAGCCACATAAATATTTTATGCTGTCGCTAATAAGTGCCCTTTTTATGTGACTTGTGTACACAATCCAAAAGTGTAATGTATGATTACAGGTGATTATGGTTTCGTTTTTATTTTCTTTATGGTGAGCTAATTTATATTCAATTGAGGATTCGACGCTGGTGGCATACGCATAAAATAACCGCGGCATCGTGTAATTCACACAAAAAGGGTAGAATAAAACGCGGCTGACGCACGATTCTTTATTTTTCTTTCAAAGGGAAAAAACTATTTTGGATGAAAAACAACTTTTCCTTCCAGTTCTGATTGTTATCAAAATGACAATATGCAGCCATCATAAAATAAAGGAATATCTGAGGATATATCACCTCACACTATTCCCTCTGTTCGCACTTTATTTGGATTTGATCAAATCGATAACATGTGAAATTTCTCAGAATGCATTTTTCTCACACTTGAAGACTTGTTCTCACCTCGTAAAAATATTGTCAATTTCAGATACCTATTACCCACCTGCACCTTATCGTTAATCTTTTTTTCTAAGAAGGTGCATTCTTCACTATGAAGTCATCCATCACTATATTTTTTGTTGCGCACGAGAGGTGGTCATTTTCTTCCTTTCAGATGCAAATTCCTACACATAAAGCTAGTTTATATTTCCATCTCGTTTAATAAAAAATTGTCAAATTGCTACTTCGCTACAACACTATATATGGCAAACGCAGAGAAAAGGAGACAACAACCTGTGTGAATGTAGCTGCAGCTTGGCTTGTACACTTACTTACCTTCATCTACGAATTTCACATTTTTTTGTCATCTAAAGAGAGATAAATGCACTTTGTGTAAACACTCAAGTCATTAATCTTACCTTTTTCGTTGCAAAAATAGCATTTCATATTTATCTTCTTGTCTTGTTTTTCTTAAATATGTTTGTGCTAAAAGAAGGAGAAATATATGAGTATGTTGTGTTGTGTTTGTATGTATGTGACATGTGACAATACCGGTTAAAACTTATGAGGATTTATGCTTAAATGAATCGGAATCGCAAACAATATCCACTTTCAAATGGTGTATAGCTTCCTCTCATCAAGGCACGAATGTGTGCATAATTTTTTAATATTAGGCTCATTTGTCAAACACACAATTCAAGTCCAAGGATGACGGTCAAATATTTTATGTACTTGAAGGGCAAAACTCACGATGAATCATGATCAGTTCTATAATGGACAAACATTTTTACAACGCTTTTAAGCCGTAAATTGCATTTCACTTGTATGACAATAAAAATCAGGGTACATTCACAAAAAATTATTTCCACGTGCAAAAAAAGGTGTGAAGCTGACCAACCTGATGTCAATGATTTGGATGAAGATGAAACACATAATGAGCAAACGAACGAGTAAATTAGGGCCATTAAGGGCAAGTGTGTGACTTACGCGAGAATACCAAAAAAAGCCACATATTACCAGAAGTGTGGTGAACTTTTACTTCGCAGTCGTTTCACAAGCTGCCGAAGTGGCAATGGCAACCATCTTCACTTCCCGGTTTTGTACTAATCACTTTATAACTCGTGGCCTAGAGCAAACAATGTAAGCAGAGAAGTAAAAAATGTTAAATGATGTGCCACTGCTGCAAGTTGCCCTGCACCGTTTCCGTTTTAACAAGTCAATTATTTTATTGATGTTGGTGGTGATGATGACCGTGACGGTGATGCATGCATGTGGTCAAGAAGAGAAAAAAAGTGATGATGATTGCCTCTGAAAAACTGTTCAGTTGGCTTGGCGATAATGATAAATGTTATGTATGACATCAAGTCAACTTTAAAATTAGCTCTTGAGGGAACCTTTAAAAAGTAAAAATTCCCTGTAGTAATAGTAGCGTAACTCTTGTACCTGCATTTCTGTATTATTTGTTGTGGTGGTGCCTGGTTGAAAGATGAGGATGATGATGATGGTAAATGACTGAAACGATGCAGTCACTTCACTTTTTAGCAGAAACTCTGATTGTTGTTTCGATGATGATGGTGATGACGCTGGTTTGCCGTACTTCTTTAAGCAATTCTCAGCAATAATAACAATAACAATACCATGCTTGACCTGCTTTTCCTCATCCCGACATGTAAAACGTGTTCGATTCGATCCTCTTGTTTTTAGTGCTACTGCGAAAAGTGGTAGTTTCTAGAAATATATATTCTTCGTTTTCGTCCCCATGGGAGAGAGAGATATGAGAGGAAAGATTCATAGGGGCATTTTTCTGAACGGCTTCTCAGACTCAGAATAAAAAACTAAAAATCTGATATTTCCCAGAAAAAATCCTCTTAGAGATTACATGATTAAATGGATATGCAAAAGCACTTCATGTTTTATTAGTAAAGAAGGACAACTCTGGCCTTAAGTGCACTTAATTTAGACTTAGATGGAGAACTGCAATCTTCCGCATTCATCTTTCTAATGCAATTTGATAGTGACAACAATAATGAAATCATAAACAACCTAATGCAGTAAATTGCATTCTGCATCTAATCTTGTCGTTAAAAATGGCTCGTTTTAAAACATGGGCAAGTGTCCAACCAATCTAAAAAGGACTGCTTAGAGCATGTTTTTTTATTGAGTCAATAATCTAAATCTGGTTTCAATATCGAAAGTATTTCATCAGACGTGACGAGTACCAAACGAACCAACTTGCGATTACGATTAAGTATGTGTGGCGCTCATTGCCATTTTCACGCAAAACAATTCGATTTCATTCAGCTATTCAAAATTTAAAAAAATTAGATTTGAAGAAGCCTTTTAGAAAAACTGTGCAATGCTCATCATCACATCATATCACTCGTTATACGGGCTACCTAAACAAAGCTTTAGACGTTCTAGACACTTTAAGGCTCACTACCTCATTTTTCTTGAAAATGCATGATGCATTTTTCAATTATCCTGTCATTACTCCGTCGTCGTTGTTCATTCCAAAGGAGCCAAGTAGTTTAAAATTTAAAACCACCTTGTTCATTCCTATTACCTTGTTGTGTTGTGTGTGTGCCTATTTAATGTCTTATGCGATTATGAGTACTACGAAAACTATAGTCTCGCTCATTCATGTTGCTTTTTGTTGACAAGTGTAAGTAATCCATTACAAAAGTGTTTTTACATTTTGAATACTATATGGATAATGGGATTCTGCAAGGAGAAGAAGAAGGAGAAAAAAATACGCATATGAGGAGGACGCTGATGATGATGATTATAATGATGAGCTACTGAACTAGTCTTGAAAAGGACATGAGGAATAAAAGTGGAAAGGTATTTTTTTACCCACTGCTGTGCGCTTCGTTTACATTTGAAAAACAACAGTGAAAATTATCCCACTTATAAAGGTATTCTTCATTCGAAGTCATCATCAACATCGTTATCGTTAGTAGTAGTAGCAGTAGTTGTGTGTGTGTTTGAACTAGGGAAGATGATAATTTTATAGTAGCTACTTTACTACCTACCTTTAAATTGCTACTGCTTTTGTAGATGTTCCTTTACCACACCTGTATGCATTGAAGGACTCGATTCAATGCTCATGCTCTGCCTGATTGATTGTCTCGAGAGGAATGCCTAGAGGAGGAGGAGTAGATCTAAAATCGTATTTAGAAGTGAAACATGTACTTTAGATGAAGATCAAGAATGTAGGGTCTGCTTAAATTAAAGAGGAAACAACCAGAAGCATAAATCACTTTTCTCGAAGATGAGGAGAGAGTGTCTGAAATGATGCTTTTAACGGGAGCTATAAAAGTAGGCATATAATTAAACTCACGACATTAGGCAAATATATTGAGCACAATTGGCTAACCTACACCAAAGTAATAAATGCTCCCATGTGGGTTTATATTTATGGAAATGTGATCATTAAGTTCATTCAAAACCTGGAATTTCTATCAACAATAGGTAATCATAAAATTAACAACATTGCTACTATTTCACTCGAATCTTCACAAAGGAACCTTTTTTGCAAATAAGTTTGCATTCATTAAGCGTGCGATAGGTGTCAATAAGCTGAGCAATAAGGCAAAGACTAAAAAAGATGAGAGTCATTCATGAAGATAATGAATCCTCAACCAAATCTGGTTTTCTTTTGTTTCAACCGGTCAAAAGATACGCATAAAGCTTTAAATGAGCCAACCTATTATTAATAGTGGCTAGACTCATGATCAGTAGTTTTGGCTATATGTACTTTGGACCTCCCGCTGGTTTCATTCAAGTCACTGATCTCGTTTAAAGTACTTTTGCTACTTCAGTGATGTGTTCATGGACATAGATCTCAAAAAAGTAATCTGATGCAATTGGGTACAACAAAATTAATACGAATCACGTCTTTAAGTAGCTTCACCCTCCTGCTTTCCCTCTGTATATCTTCGTTGATTGCTTTTTCCTCCGACGATATTCGAGGATCATTCAATTAGTGATGGATTCATGGGGTCTTGACTTACATTTTTGACGCCGTTAAAAGGTGGCTGGTTTGACACGCAAGGAGGAAACGTGAGTAGGAACATGAGCAGCTAAATTATGCAAAGGCAAAGATGGCCTGAAGACCCCGTGGTTATCTTCATGTTCCAATTAGAACTATACATATCCTTTGTGTGTTGTGGTAGTATAGTGGTACGCATTGAATTGCTTGCATTTTATGATCTGGACCAGTCATAAGGTTTACGATCAGATGAGCTTCTTGCAAAAACTTTTTTTTTAATTTCAAGCATGTGTCATGTACCATCTTCACGATATTTAGGTTATTGCAAAAAATTGAGACTACCTGCCTCACAGTCATATCCTTTGAAATGCAGTTTTGTGCATATGCAAGGAAAAACATTTTTATGCTCTCGGCGACACCGTTATTTTTTTCCACAGATTAAGTTAAGGCGTGACATGTTTATGTTCTTTTATGGGGGTAGCCCTCTTCATCTCTACTCTGATGTGAGCATTAAAAATGTTCTTCTTATTTATACACACTTGAGATTTTTTGCATACATTACAAAGTCATAAAGTATTGGCATTTTGAAAATGCCAACGAGATCTGATCGGATGTGATTAGAAGAAGAAGAAGAAGAAGAACCATGAAATGTGGATGCATGAAAGGAAAGTAAAGTGGAGAAGTGTGATTGATTGATTGCGTCTTGAGTGGCATTAGATAATAAAGAAAAGGAAGGATTGAGGCTATCAATTCATTCTTGTGTCATGTTTCCTTATCTTTAAATGTAATCTTTTTACTTTAGTGCTCTTTCTAGAGCTTCGTCCGTCTGCCCGTTTCAAAAGCATCTTCTTCTTTTTCCCTGATTTTACTCCCAAATTACTCATTCGTTTCGCCTAGTTTTTTTTACATCATTTATGTGGCAAGGCATCAGAAGTGAAAAAAAAAAGATTTGCGAAAGAAAAAACATGAAAAATGAAATGCACTTTAAGTGTTGCTTTTTGAGTTGTCATCATCATCATCGCCAGCCACATCATCCCGAGAAATACAAATGTGTTTTGTCTCGTCTCTCCTGATTTAGCGCTTGAGGGTGGTCGTTTTTTCCCCTCTTGAATGTAGAACAAACATTCTTAAACGAATTGCGAAAAAAATCTGTTTTTTCGCATCGTTACACATTCTGTAAATATTTTGATTAAGGTGAAGAAGCAGTAAAGTGCTTCATCGTTTATCCCTTATCGTGCTGCCCGTTAACTATGTTCACGCTCAACTTAACTATCCAACTCAAAATGTTTTGGCTTGAGCATGACATTGATTTTCACGCTGCATTGGACTTGACTGATTCAATCACGATTCCAGACGTAATATTAGTTCACAATTTTCAATGCTTCCTTAATCTCAAATTTTACTAAAAAGGGATGAACATCAGCATCCTAATGGGTGCTTTTTGCATCGCCTCTCAATCTCTAATCTCTACAAATTTTTGCACTTTTTTTATCAGCCAAAGGCGAATTCTCTTTTTGTGTTTGTCGTGTCATGCAAATTTTTACCGACTCA
This sequence comes from Seira musarum, assembly GCA_027743895.1. NCBI lineage: Eukaryota > Metazoa > Arthropoda > Collembola > Entomobryomorpha > Entomobryidae > Seira > Seira musarum. The sequence continues at coordinate 11,865 of JAHZMX010000475.1, forward strand.
AAGATTTTTTGAAGGACGGTTACTTGCTGCTGTGAGACTTTGTATAAATTACCTAATCGAATTCGAGGCAATACATAGAAGGAAGTCCTTCTTTATCTCTATTGAAATGTGTAATGCATCCAAGTTTTAAAAAAGTGGGTCCTCCGTCTAATTCGTCCAACATTCTTTCTCTGCGTAAAATGCAATCATTTCGTAATGCAATCAAAACAAAAATTCAAAAAATGATATGGGAAGGATGAAATCGATTACAATGAAATGAAGTAAGTAAGAAAAACGGTTTTCTGCAAAAAAAATCTTTTCGTACATCTAACACACACACAAGATTAGAAAACTCAACCCAAATTTTAAAATTATCTGGTTGCAATAACTTCAAAACGTGAGTCTCGTTAAAGAGGGTGCAACTTTAAGAGGGACGACGATTTTACGACCATTAGATTATCAGATTGTTGCCATCTCTTGTCATGATCATGGTTGTCCCTAAAATGCAAGCCCGGTTTCGTACATACTACATGATTCAGCTTCCGTAACAAAATTTTTTTTGTAGCTCTTCAGACCGGGTTTGCCATGACAAGAGTTTTCAGTGAAGCGAACTACTTTGATAAATGAGATGTGGCAAGGACAAGAATGATTGAAAATGCTTATCAAATCTACCCCAATAATTTTTATATGAATGTATTGTTTGAAAGATTCCGTTTACAATAAAAAGTCGTAAAAAGATGTTCTGCGGAAAACATGAATAATCTCGTCATTAAACAACTTACTCCGCCTTGATTCTTTTGTCATGCGTATTTAGTTACAATTTTGTCTCGCAAATGTTTGAGAGAGAAAACGGCACATGCTGCACCACCCATTATTAAGAGATGTATAATTTTATGTGAACTAGAAAACCAAAAAAATGAAGTCTTTCTCTTTTTGAGGAATTGACGACTAAAGTGAAGCGAACTACTTTGATAAATGAGATGTGGCAAGGACAAGAATGATTGAAAATGCTTATCAAATCTACCCCAATAATTTTTATATAAATGTATTGTTTGAAATATTCCGTTTACAATAAAAAGTCGTAAAAAGATGTTCTGCGGAAAACATGAATAATCTCGTCATTAAACAATTCACTCCGCCTTGATTCTTTTGTCATGCGTATTTGGTTACAATTTTGTCTCGCAAATGTTTGAGAGGAAAAACGGCACATGCTGCACCACCCATTATTAAGAGATGTATAATTTTATGTGAACTAGAAAACCAAGAAAATGAAGTCGTTCTCTTTTTGAGGAATTGACGACTAATTCTGAAAGCAAATCATTTTACCAACCCTGGCCGAACCTTTTGTACGTCATTCTGAATCGGGACGTTTTTGTTTCTTTCAGGTTATTACCCAGTAGAAGCCGGTGACTCGTCAGCTTGCCCTCGGTCATGCCCAAAAGTCAGCGAACCAGGTATGCAATTTCATCAGTCCTTTAGACGAAGATGAACACATTAACTACGTTTGAAAGTCCATGGACGTCAGTCAAGTTTGATTAATGCCAACTTATCGTTTTCATGTCTTTTTTAGTATGTGCGAGCGACGGCGTTATCTACGCGAACGACTGTGAAATGCGTCGGCGCACCTGTGGAAGGGGTAAGATGAACATCTTCTTGTCACAAATTTTTCAATTATAGGCTTTTGTTCCATTTCAGTGGTGTAATATGTCACGGGATGTGCCAACGTGTTCGCTTCGCGACTCATTAAATGAATTTGATCTTGTGGCCATGAAGCCAGAAAGCAAATTGCGACTCGACTCTAATAATTTATTTACCGGTACATGATCATAGACGTCATCCGGTAAAGCTCACTCACCTCAAAATTGTTTTAGTATTTACCAAACCATAATTCCCTTTTTTCTTTCTCTCTGTACCGTACTGACGATGAGCAGTGTTTAGGCTGGATTTCAATTAAGAATTTGACAGATTACGGGAGGCACATTTCAAAAGCCATTATTTTAAAATCGAGACGAACAACCGTCCTCTATTTTAACGACTTCACCTTAAGGCGGAAACACATGTCAGTAGACATTTCATTAATTACTTCTGCATCCATGCCCTTTTGATCTTGATGTTAAGTTAATCCCCCAACATTTCACCCACGGATTTTTTGCTCGTCTACCTTTTAATTGATTTTTTATTGCAAATTGCAAACCCCAAAAAAATTATTGTTGATCGTGATGCTCATTCGTCATTCTATTAGATTAGATTTAACCACTCACTAGAAATAAGATTTTTGGCATGGATTTATAGGAACGAATGCAGTATTCAAAAAATATATTTAATTGTGACCAGTTAGCATTCTCAACACTTTAGTCCTTCTGTGTTGAAGCAATTGAGGCCGATTTATTCAATGACATATAAAAAATCAAATAAGCCCATTCCATCCTACATCCATCGACACTAATTTTTCTTGATTTTTTGATATATTAATTCCTGCCAATCATCGCACTGCATGAACACTGAGCAACAAAGAGGATTAAGCAAACAAGCCTTGCACGCATGCATCTCATCCGTGCAAGCATGCATACATGCAAAAAAAGGATGAGTCTTCATTTGTTTTTTATTGGTCAACCAACCCTATTAAAACTAAAGTCTAGATTGTAATCTCATCAGCATCTACATCAAAAATTTATCGTGTACTTTTAATTCTCTAATTTTCTTTCACTTTCCTTCCCGCATGACTTTTTACAGGTACGACGCAAGTAAATCTTGAGCTTTGTACGAGGGTCAGTGGACATCATTGTGATCATAAATGCAATAACGAATATGATCCCGTCTGTGCATCGGATGGTGAATTAAAAAAAAATTATTTTCGCAAATTAAAATTGATACTTATTTACTTACTTATAAAAAAATTGTATTTTTTCTGTCACAGGTAGGACATATTTGAACAAGTGCATTCTTCAAGTGGAGATTTGCATGTAAGGAAATTAATTGGAACTCTTTAGTTTAGATAAAATCATGATACACTCGTAAAAGCGAGACATGTTGGCTTTGTTTCAGACTAGATAAGAATTTTTTTAGAGGTTTTTGGAACGTCATTGTAACTTTTTACAGGTACGACGCAAGTAAATCTTGAGCTTTGTACGAGGGTCAGTGGACATCATTGTGATCATAAATGCAATAACGAATATGATCCCGTCTGTGCATCGGATGGTGAATTTATTTTTTAAAAAAATTCTTTTCGCAAATTAAAATTGATACTTATTTATTTACCTATAAAAAATTGTATTTTTTCTGTCACAGGTAGGACATATTTGAACAAGTGCATTCTTCAAGTGGAGATTTGCATGTAAGTAAATTAATTGGAACTCTTTAGTTTAGATAAAATCATGATACACTCGTAAAAGCGAGACATGTTGGCTTTGTTTCAGACTAGATAAGAATTTTTTTAGAGGTTTTTGGAACGTCATTGTTATTATATTACATTCATGATTTTCTTGTATTGACAATACCTTAGATTAGATTGGCACTACAAAAGCTTTACAAAATTTGAAATTCTTGTTAAGGAAAAAACCGGACTAGACATGCAGATAGCGATAAAGAGAGAGACCCATGCCAAGCCTTTTGAAAAAAATGACTCTGTGTATGAATGAGGAAGATTGCTATTATCCACAGGAAAATAATATTACGTTATGACATATAGCTTAGTCATGCAATCAGTCTCGAACGATTAAATGAATTTTTTATGCAAGAAAAATGCATTTCTCGTTTTTCAATTCGAGATTATGCATATCTACCCTGCTTTTGTAACAAGCAACCACTAACCCATTGTTTTATTGTCTCTAACAAAATGCACTGAGGTGGTCCCAAAAAAAAACTGCTGAAAACGGAGTAATTTTTCAACCGTACCTATTTTTCCACCCATTGGGACGGTTTATTACTTTATCACCAGTGCATTCTATATTTACAAGGGAAAATTTGCATTGATGGTGTACAAATGAATAATAAAGATTAATGTAATTGGTAGTTGGCAAAAAGAGTCCTGGTATTGAGAACGTATGAATCAAATGAAGAAAAATCAGCTCTTCTTCAAATACATGAGATGAAACGTTTATTTCATTTTTTGGAATTCACTGTGACAAAAAAATATATTCCTGTTTCTTTCTGACGCTGTGATATAAATCAACATTTTTTAAAGAAGCACGTGTACTAGTTGGCAAAAACGTAAGCATATCAAATTATTCGCTGAGAAAGGAGATCCCGAAACTCATTTAAAATTCAGAATTTTACATAGAAAACCATGTCATTTTCAAAATATTGCAATGTAACGCTAAGTCATTGTTCAGCTGTCAACACCTTTTACCAGTCATGCCCTCTCGTTTGACTACTTATTTTACATTGTGCAAAAAAAGAAGAAGTGAGAAACAAGTCGATGTACGAATTCATTCTAGTAATCTCTAGGATCAATTTGAAGAGATGAAGTCATTAAAAACTGTATTATTAGGTTGGGTCTCTGTACAACCTTTGTAATATTAAAATTGGATGTCTTGTCAATTATTTCATCTTTAGAATGAAATATCCCCACTTGAATAGGTAGTTCATGAAGTGGCTATTAAGCTTTCCTTGCCAAAATGTCTAATAGAAATGTTTAGAGATTTTTTGAAGGATTCAATTACCTCATTAAAAGTATATTGATCTGTTTGACTGTTTTGTTGTTTTCTCTGAATGAACATTCAAGCATCTCCAACCAAACTTCTCAGACCTTTTTTTTGCTAGACGCTCCTCGGTTTGGCTGGTGAAGGTGATCTGATCTGATAAATTGTAGACATATGCCTTTTTCGTTTAACGTCAAAATGAAAATGGACGGAAATGAAAGTGGATGAATGAAATCGAACCTACTCCGACACTAACACTCTAGAGCAATAAAAAAAACTAACTTAATTTATCAATTCCTTTCGATCTTATTGGTCGTAACGGACACGTGATTGAGATATCTCAACAGAAAAAACGTTGCTTGATGCGTGATTAGAATGAATGAATGAAAATGGTCTGTCGGTTGGACGGATTGGCAATAGGCGCAGTTTAGAGAAACACAAACACGTAACGTCAACGACTACCTATTTTGCTTTCAATAATGCGTGTGCAAAAAAGTGTGGTTGTAAAAATGTTTGCTGTTGTGTTTAATTCGAAATTAATGCAAATAGGAAAAATACAAGGGCAATAAAAATATAGGTTGTAAATGTTAGAATGCTCTTTGGCACGCATTCCCCCCAAAAACATGACCTTTTCGTTATCAGATTGAAAATGTAAAACGGAACAAAATGAAAATTGTAATGAATAATAACAAGTAGAATGACAAGAAAAAGATGAGTAAATGCAGTTTAAACGGGATTGTTGAGCCCAAGTTGTTATTGATGTCTCAATTGAATTTTTTTTCTATGACAATGGAGAACAAGGAGTGTAAATGATATATAACTGGTAGTAAGTAACAATGCGATGACAATAAGTTGGTCACCTAATCGCCACTTTCTGAAGTATGCCTAATGTCTGGTTTGTTGGTGTCGTTCAAATAAATTAACAGAAAATGTAATTGATTGAACATCCATCCAAACACTATATGGTCGAATTACAGTTTGTTAGGTACAATATAAGTTACAATTTACAATATCCGTCAACAAAATAAATAACACCAGAAATATCATCAAATCACGTGTCAATGACAAATTTCGAATGTAATGATAATGGTAGTGGCAATCCCAGGAAACTTGAAAATGTTATTAGTACTACTGCGCTATCGACATATTATTATGCCAAGTGAAATTTAATATTTTACTAGGTTGGTGGTTGTAAAACTTTTCCTGTCGACGTTAGGGTAAAAGTAATTTATTTCGACCTACCTCAACAAACTTTCCCTTCGTACCCAGAAGTAAAGCCAACATGTCACTATTTTTAATCGAAATTGGATTTTATACCCATGACACGATAAAATGTTACAGTACAGTAAACAAACGTTTTCATGATTTATCATGCCTTTAGGAGAGGAATCTATCTCGCTCACAGCGGCCCTTGTATGAACACAACCGCATCACGCGAGAATTGTCCGCTGTCATGCAAATACGCACCAAAGGTAAGCCTGAATTCGTACTTTTGTTTTTCAATACGATTCAAAAATATATTTGTGTGTCACGTGTTTGAAAACCGTATTCAAACTGAAAATCTAATCTTAACTAATCTAACCTTTCATCTGAAACAGGATGGACCCATTTGCGGAAGTGATGGGAATGTCTACAAGTCAACTTGTGAAATGAAATTTAAAACAGTAAAATACGATTATTTTTTAATGTTTAAGTCCCATGCAATGTATTTTTGTGTGTTAATTTTTTGGGTGGCATTTTTTTCATAAAAAATGACAAATTGTGAAGAGATTGTTTTTCCAAGAAAATTTACCTTCACTGTGGTGTGATCAAAGAATGATAAGGACGAGATTTCTCAATGTTCTGAATTTTGTTGTTAGTGTGGGCAAGGAGTGGTTCGTACATCCCTGAAACGGTGTCAGACCACAAAACATTGCGGTGATAGCTGCTGGCGTATTTCAAAACCGACCTGTGCGAGTGATGGGCGTCTTTACCATAATGGATGTGCTATGAAAATGAAGAACTGCGGGTATGACGATAATATCAATCATTTGTGGTAAACTTAAAAAACAAACGACTGGATATAAAGTAAATATAATTTGCACATACTTTGGGTATGAATGTAAAATACGTTTATTTTTTTAAAAATTCAGGATTTGTTTTTGTTTGTTTGCCATTTAATTGCTCACAATTCCACAAAGCTATCAACAGTTTCACATTTCACAAATTGATTCGTCGACTAATTAAATGTGAAGAACAAAGGCAAAATTTAATGTTTTGTGTTCACCCTTTGACAAGAATTCAATTATCATTTCTCTTTGATCAATTACTGAAAGCGAAAATTACATTCTGCACCTCCAAACATGGCTACCTAATTTGTTTTGACAAATAGAAAGTGGACTTTTACTTGCTCTTCGCAATTATTACATGCTAATTTGATAACTCAAGTGTAAATATTTCACTTGCTTGAATTCCTTCCGGTTGTTCTCTCTGCCAGTCAGCAATCCATAAACTTCTTTGAAAAATCAATTTTCAAAAGACAAACAAGCACTAAAATTATTTTGATATTCTATTATTAAAGAAAACACGTTTTTGAAGTGCCAATCTCTTACTGCGTTCGTGATCGACGAGCTGAGAATGGATGTCCAAAGTCATCAACTTGTGATGCTGAACCATTTTCCCCTGTGTGCGGATCCGATGGCTTGATCTATGACAATGAATGCGAGCTTCGTCTTTTGAACTGCGGGTTAATAATTAAATATCAATTAGTATAATTTTTATTAAATAAAAATTTTATTTTATAATGGATGTTTGACTGCTTTCTCTAGACCCCAGAAATACAAAGTGAACAGAGTGAGCTTTGAAAAGTGCCGCGATAAAAATGATAGATGTAAAATCATTAGATGTGGATCCAATTACGACCCCGTTTGCGGCACTGACGGAAAAACATATCAAAACTGGTGCTCTTTACAAATCTCTACGTGCAGGTTTGACTTTATTAATTTGTATTTTTTTAATTTTTAAATGCAAATTATATGAATTTAAACAATCTGAGAAAATTAACGCGGAACGCTTAGCAAATTAACAGACTGCCATTTATCAAGCCTCCCTTTTAGCATTAATTAGTAATCGGCATAATTCATGTAAAATTTTTAAAAAATATTATGCATGCCGCGTTCTGTACTTTGTCAATTCTACAACTCCTGCTGTGATAGAATTATCTAGTTAAAAGACTAAATCAGACAGGCTGACTGATGAGCCCCAAAGTTAATAATAATCCTTCAACTCAACTTGAGTCATCATAAGTCTCTCAAGGCAAAAGGCTTGTATTAACGACGAGTTAAAAAATAAATGTCAGGGGCTTGTTAAGAACATGCATTTTTTATTTGTTTATTACATGTATTGCATATTAAAAATGCAGACAAGGAGTCAGGTTTTTTTTTCTTGGTTAAGAATGCAATGTAGCAAATGGCTTTAGTTGATTGTATGTTTTAAATTCTGCGACTGGCTTGAGATCAATCTTTAACAGAAAAATGAGACAATAGACATGTGTAGTTAGAGGATCAAAAGTAGTTAGCATAAATATAATCATTTTACTTTATGATCAAAACAGAATCAGAATGCCTTTAATAAACTTGAATTATCACTTTTGATTTTAAATAAACTAAAAGAGTGTGAAAAAATTAAGTAAAAGTAAAGTAAGTGCATGCTGCGCTTAGGATTTGCTGTATTGCTTGTTGTGACAAGTTGAACAATCATTTTTTATAATTTAATATTTTGATTGGACGTTACTAAATTTACACCTATTTTATTCAGAAAGGGAATCCAAATGGCTCATTGGGGTGCCTGTACTAATCTCACAACACCAGAAAAGTGCGGAAGCAGTAAACCATGCCCCGATGATGAGAGCTCAGATGAACCTGTTTGTGGATAGTGATGGCAATACATATCGGTATGGCGTAACTTAAACTGTGACACTACCTATTTCATTAAAAATTGAATACGGATTAATTTATACTGGACTTTCATTTTGAAATAGATCCGAGTGCGAAATGAAAAGGGAAACTTGCGGCCAGAGAGTAGTCCGGGTGCCCCTAGAGCGTTGCCAGACTACCAAATTCTGTAATGCAATCTGCGAAAGTCGGCGAGAATTCGTTTGTGGATCGGATAATAAGTTTTATCGTAATGAATGTGAAATGAAGAATCAAAATTGCGGGTTAGTACATCTTGAAAATCGGATGGTGTTGGAGACAATGATGCTAATGCACATTTATGAAATTAACGTTTGTAATTGTTTTAAATGTAGGAAGCATATGTACGTTGTTCCAATGAAGAGGTGTCTAGCTGCATTCCAGTTCAGGGGCTGCTCAAAGATGTGTCCAACTGAATTCGATCCAGTCTGTGGTATGTAATATTTCTTAATATTCATTTTAGATTTATATTTTTGGCTATGTTGAATACATTTTTTCATTGATCCAAACAGGCACTGATGGAAAGACTTACTCAAACGATTGCTTCTTGACAGTAGAAAATTGCAGATCAAGATCTCTGGTAAGAACATTACAAAACAATAATGTTGAGTAAGTGGCAAATAGATGGTGAGCAAAGATAAAGTGATCTTATATAAATATTTTTTTTAGGTTTCAAAGAAGCATCATGGAAAATGTGGCCAGCCCGTTCTTGAAGCGAAAAACTACTTGTACAAAAGATAAAAGGAAAAAGGTGTTTGTGTATTGGTCTCTGAATATTTTATCATTTAATCTTATGACTCATGACTATCTTAAAACAAATTCATTTCATAATTAGGAATTTCAATACTATTGTACATAAACTGACGAAGACGGACGCAATTAAGTGGCTCCAAATCTAAACGAAACTTTTACAATGACTGCCATTAATGCAAAACGCTGACTTAAATCGCACAATTACGAGTAAATGTAAATGGTAAATAAATAAAGTTAAGCTAGGCTTTTATTACTGCGCGCGTAGACTTTTATTATCCCGATAAAAATGACGCGTTAACGATTGTTGACTACTTTACTTATCTCGCTTGACTTGTTTTCAAAGACAAGACAGTTCTTGGCCGAGTTTTAATTTTAGCCATATCACTGTATTCGTGTACATAAAACTAATGATAGGATCCTAAGCATTACTGTTATCTAAGGTCTTCGTAAATTTTTAAAGTAGTTGTTTAAATCTCGTTGTTGTTTTATCATGATTATTTAACCGTTTCGTTGTTTNTAGGCTTTTATTACTGCGCGCGTAGACTTTTATTATCCCGATAAAAATGACGCGTTAACGATTGTTGACTACTTTACTTATCTCGCTTGACTTGTTTTCAAAGACAAGACAGTTCTTGGCCGAGTTTTAATTTTAGCCATATCACTGTATTCGTGTACATAAAACTAATGATAGGATCCTAAGCATTACTGTTATCTAAGGTCTTCGTAAATTTTTAAAGTAGTTGTTTAAATCTCGTTGTTGTTTTATCATGATTATTTAACCGTTTCGTTGTTTTTGTTGTTGTATTTATAGCGTCTCAGGTAGGCGAGTTGTTATTGTTATATTTAAAGACTATTACTTTTATTGTTGTTGTTGAATATTTTCCTTGAGCCTTGTTATGTTGTATCTCTATTTCTGCGTAGAATGGAAGTCATTTCTCTCATGCAAATTTTTCTAATAAGTTGGTGGAACCTAAATATATAATATGTACTTATGTAATGTAATTTCATAAAAGAAGGACAGGGATTTCGCTGTTTGCTTGCATGAAAGCTGAATTTATTGTCGGTATTGTTAATATAAAAAACAGCTCCTCAAGTTTTTTTTGGAAGAAAGTATGAATAAAATGACTAAAAAGCAAGGAAATCACGGAAGTAATTGATAACTTTTATTTGAAAATGCATATGATTGTAAGTAGTAATAAATATTACATGAGTAACAAGTTCACTAGTTGTGAAAAGCAGAAGTGAAGCAAAATCATTGGTGTCATTTTGTCGACAAAATTAACAGATCCAACCCGGACTTTCAAAGGTTGTAATGATGAAACATATCTTTTCACAAACTTTTGCTCAAGCCCTGATTTGAATTTAGGTGTCAGTCCCCTCACATAGTTCAGCGTATTTTCTGAGTTGCTGTTTACAGATCCAAAGGTTCCAAAGCAAATGATTATCCCCAACAATCCATTCATGTATGCGGATCCAAACAGGAACAGTTGCGCTATGGATAGTTCACTTCCAAAAGTCATGATGGCATAAAGACAAATAATGAATGCAATGTTTACAGTGTTCATAAATGAAGGAATAATGAAATCTTGTTGAATCATGTTGTAAAGGCGAGATAAAATCTGTAGCTTCCGGTAGACCGAAAGAGTAGAGTGAAGAAGTGAGAGTCCTTTATTACCATTGCCATCGTTAATAAGAAGGTTCACTGAGTTTTCGTAGTATCTCAGATAGAAAATGAAACAGAAACTGGGAACCATGGATAATCCAAAAACCTGAAGCATGAAGTACCCCAGGAGATCAATGAGTAGCCAAAAAGAGACTACACAAATGGCGATGAGGTGCACCTTGGAAATGAGTCTAAACTCGTCGAAGCTCAAATGAGCGGTTGATTCATTTTGACACTCGTGTATGAAAAGATAAGTTACTGCACTTGGGTGACAACGTTGGATCAAACGCTGCATGATGTATCCAAGCACAATCGTAAAAGGGGTGATGAAGCCAGTAATTTGAATGAACTTCATGGTGATTTTCTCCCATTTTTGAATCTTCACAACTGCCAGTATATTGTCTGTTATCAAATCAATCAATTAACAATCTTTTTGTCTATATTCGAGAATACTTACGTTTGTTATCTTAAACGCAAGAATACCTTTCAAATCCCGTTTTTCAAATTGCATGAGCGAATTGAGTAACTCGACCTTGAGATGATACCTTTTGATAGACATCTGCTTCGAAGCTATGAAGGCACTGCTGCCTAAGGAATAAAGTAAGCACTCTATCGTTAGACTTACTGGTCTGGCTCCTTTCCCATGAAGCAATTGACC
>JAHZMX010000477.1:0-18831 GCA_027743895.1 Seira musarum
AAAGTTATGCTCTCGTAGTTTTCTACCTGCTTCGTGGTCAGGATAGATTCGTGTGACCTTAGCCAAAGCCGCCGCAGAGTGACAGGACTGGGTTAACAAATAAGTCAAGTGGCATTTCTTGAAAAATTATTTGTATAAGTCAGCTATACCTTACGCTGATATTGAAACTGGCCAATATAAATAATGGACATTTGACAGACTCAACCTATTGTCCTAATTGAAATTCACTCACTCTAGCACTTCCCCTTTCAGTTCATTGTATTGGAGTATCATAAGTCAAGTCAAACCAACGTAACCTTTTCCGAATGCATAAATACAGATTCAGATAATGAAAAATTATCATCGATTATTATGCGTAAAAATTAGCTACACCAGCAAATATTCTACCTTGTACCTTGATTATGTATGCAACTGAATTTACCAAAGTTGAAGCATTGAAAAAAACCGCCTACTTTCCAATGAGAACGCATTCTCCTGTCCACCTCTCAAACACTTTTTAAAAAAATATTTTCGCCTGAGGTTTTTTTCTCCTTTTACAAAATTTTCCGAGCAAAATTTATTACATAACTAACTCAATACTTATTAAAATATTAAATACATATTCCGATGATGACAATGACCGCGCATTGATTTTTCATAAAGCCGCAAAAGGATACGAAGCATGAGTCCTGTGTCTTCTTTTGATGTATCATAATACGGCCTTTTGTTGAGTCACCTTTACCTATTTTGGCTTTGAAAAAGACCAATAACTTATTACATTCATCTCAGTCTATAAGTTAAGCTGAAAACTTAAAGAATGACTTGACCGACCCAAACAAAAGGATTCTCTCATACTTTTTTACATTGTTGACACTATTATAGGTGATGCTGATTCTGCATTATCGGAAACGCATAAAAGTTACGTACATTTTTCCCTTCACCATATTTATTCTCATATTAAAAATTTCACGCACAAAAACATTTCATGATTTCAGTTTATTTCTTCACATCGCAGCAATTAGATTCATTCCTTTGACGGGGATAATCAAACAAAAAAGGACGATTATTGGTCAGCGGCAGTAGTACCAACACCTTCGCTGTGTAATAAATAATAAAAACGACGAAATGTCTCATCTCATCATTCCAATCATCAATCAACTCCTCACGTTCTCTTGCGTAGCATCGTGCGTACCAATCCTAGGAAGATTACGCATCAAATCCAAAGTTACATCCTAATTTACACCTTCTTCACGAATAGACAATTTAGGCAAACTTGCTTGTACATACATATTCATATTATATTGGCAAAAAAATAATAGTGTTTCAACGAAAGTAANAACTCCTCACGTTCTCTTGCGTAGCATCGTGCGTACCAATCCTAGGAAGATTACGCATCAAATCCAAAGTTACATCCTAATTTACACCTTCTTCACGAATAGACAATTTAGGCAAACTTGCTTGTACATACATATTCATATTATATTGGCAAAAAAAAAAAAAAATAATAGTGTTTCAACGAAAGTAATAGATAAAGCGATCATGCTCGTGATTCAACCCTAAAGAATTTCTCATTTTTTGAAAAACAATTCAATCCTGTTAAGTTTTTAAAGACATTAATCAGGATTACGATGCTCACTTTACGCTGTGTATTTGATTTATAAGTACATTTTTACATCCTCTGAACAATATACGTGTAGACGGAGCGGTGGGAATTTTTCCCTTTCAAAGCTCCATTAAAACTTCTTTATCAACTTAAGGGGAGGGGAGCGTACATGCATTTTTCATGAAATTGAAAGTGCTTTTAAGGAAAAGTATTAAAGTTGAAGATGATACACAAATTCCTTATCATAATGATGGCATACATTACGCAATGTTGTATGTACCATTCCTTCACAAAAAATATATATACTTTAATGGAGTCAGAACTTTTCTTGAGCTTATACAATAAAGTAGGTTTTTTCTCTGAATTAATGGTGATCCATTACCTGTTATCAGTGACCGACACCTTCAAAACACAATGACTTCATGACAATATGACCAATATATCACAATGAGTATCTCCTTATTCTTAAGGTAAACTCATTTAAAAATCCATTTCATATTAATAATATGAATTTATAAGTGATTACCCTAAAGAAGGATAATTCTAGTAATCATGTTTGCCTCTTTATGGGGTCTTATTCAGAAAGGATTGGATTTGATGAAGTATGAGAAAAAAAGTCTTCGTGAGTTAGGACAAAAGTAAATTAAGCCACCATAACTTAATCAGTTCGTCGCACTCTCCAACCCTGGCTGAAATTAGCGAGTGAGATTAATTTCCACTTTATGTTCAAATTGACTCAGATTTTTGCTGTCCTCAGGAAATGTAAACTATGCGAGCAGAAATAGACAAAGTCTGAATTTTCTTTGGCATTTGTAAATTGTTGAACATACATTGTTACTTTTCATCACATTGTTAAATACCCTGCAATTAAGTCAAGTAGGTTTAGTACTTATACTTATCCACATTCCCAAATGATAAATTAACAATGTGACCATCTAAGGGCGCGCAATTATTTTGTGAACTTTAATTTGCACTATTGTCATTGTCCCAACATAGTTTTGAATTTTTTTTCTCACTATTATAGCAAAAGTATTTGAAAAAAAATGGGACCACGTATCATATATATCTAACAACGTTTGTAACACTTATTGCTCATTGTAGAAACTAGGCAGGCACTATATTTAGCAATACTATTCAGTGTGATAATTACAACAATTAAAGTGCACCAATCAGAGATTGATTTCTCACTCGTAGTCAGCATCATTCATAATGAAGGAAGAGTAGGACATTATACGTTATTGTAGACACCAACCTAAATTTGTGGCGCACCTAAGTTAAGCAAACTCTATTTTTCCTCAAGTCTCGCCTCAATGTAATCAAATCAAACAATTAAGTCCGAAGCATGCCACGGCCTCGGCGTAATATTTTTTTTCCTGAAGAATATAAACACAATTTCTTCAAAACCCCCATAACATACAAACATAGTTGAATGAAAGTGAAATTGCAAATTGCATAATTTGTATCTAACCCTTTAGAATTTTTTTTCTATTCTGCCTAGTCTTCAAGCTGCTTTGCGCTATTCCGCTTCTCGCTGTATCAGATAAGCATAGTTACTCCTTTGTGGTATTCTCTGAAGAATAGAAACCAATCTCAATCAGAAGCGGTCATTGTAGCCGTCGTGAGTTCGAATTGTTTCCCCTCAACTTACTACAGCCTATTCTGACATTACATAATGATATATCAACCACCGCTAACGTGCAATCCTAATCCCTACTTATTCCGCAAATACTTACGATATAACTATAATAATAATATGCAAAGCTATTTCGTCTACTCTGGATAACAACATGTTCGTCATGTTTCACAATCATGTCGCTGATTAACCATAGCTCATTCCTGTTTTTAATTCGATAAACCTTACCTTATCTCTTTTGCATACTTACACTTTTTAGGTAAATTGGTTACATAAAACTCGGAAGCGAACTCACTACACTTATTTCCGTTGTTCTTGTCATCAGTACTTGACATCCTCTCCTCCTCGTCTCTCTGTTGCAGGTTGCAAAGAATAAATTGCGTCATCGTCATCACCTTATCTTGTGTCATTATCATGTGATTAGTACTTTAATATTATTATGACGTCCACCGCTTGTTTCTGTGTTTATGACTGTTACCCCTTCAGATCATCGAGTGGATTAGCGATAAATTCATTTCTATTCACAAGAAACTGTATTTGCAACAAAAGTGGTGGTGGTGGTAGCCCCTAGTCGTCGTAAACCTACAAATAAGCTTATCAAAATCATCATCATCTTATTTGAATCGTGAATGCAAAATCATAAAAAAATATCTTTACAAGCTCAAATGTGTGTTTATGTATCAGTGAAAAAAAGTGTACGAGATAGGCAAAGTGCCTACTCACTTCCACTTTTAGGCATACGCCTTACTTAGAACGCGTGTGCGTGAATAAGATACAAATGCAGTGCAATAAACCCGTCTCATTAATACTCACTGTTTTGGCTTGACTTCATAAAAATTGAAATTATTCTAGTCCTCCTGTCATAGCAAAACCATTTAATTGTTTCTTTTGAATAAGTATAGCATTGTTTTTGTCTTGAATTCTCTATCAACTGCAACTGTTAAAGGCAAATGTACAAAAAACTTATCTAATAAGATAAGCCTTTATTTTAAGAACAGATCATCTTTTACTCTTCTACATCCGGGATAAAGCCTTGAAATGTAGGACGGTAGGCAGTTGATTTGCAAACACTGAGGTATTCCAACAATGAAAACTTTTTTTTCATTCTTCTGCTTAGAAAGGCTTATCTGAAATAATCATGTACATAATTATATCCACCCTTAAAGTTTGAGAGTTGAAAGGACCAACAGCCATACACGCAACTCAACAATTGCGATTGACGACATAGGGCATTGGGCATTCAAAAGAATTCATGTGTGATCCACGATCCGCTACTTATGACGTATCAAAATAAAATATCCTTCTACGAAACTCACCAAAACGTATTCAGTTCCTCCTACGATGCAATAATGTATATCTAATTTTTCGTAAAAATGTCTCCCTTCAAAACATAATGTTCGATGACTTACATAATGGCAACATCATTTTGCAAGTCAACATGCGAAGATTACTACTACTGTGCATCGGCAGCGATAATTATTTTTGCTATGCACGAATGCTAGTCGGTGAAGTATGGGCCGTTGTTTTTCTCGAGGAAATTCTGATCACTCATCAGAAAACATTTTTGTTCTTAACCACCACACAACACAGCACAACCCTTCAAAAAACGGAGCATTGTTTTGAGAACCTGAGGTATTTTAATAAGTTCTCCTGACTTACTTTATGTCACGGTACACAAGACGAGTTATTTTCTGTTTTCATTTTTTTGCGGTAATAATCATCATTCATTTGCGAGTAAGCAAAAATTATCGACGTCAAAAAATACGTCGTCGTTGCATCGCAGTTGGCTCGTAATAGTTTTTTTTGCATGGCATGCTTCATTGAACGCGTGATAAGAAGTGCATACCTGCACTTTTGCCTCAGGAAGAAGATTTTTTGTAAGTGATTGTGATTGTTATTCATACGTAAAGAAAAAACTGGCTTTGCAAAATTGTAGATGAGTATGGCTACTGTCTCCCATCTTACGTCGTCGGTACTTTTGGATAACATCAACTTACGGTGACTTCCATATTGCACGCTCCCAGCGAAATATTGCTTTTATGTGTCATTCTTTCAGGCACTGCCATACCGCACCTAGGTACGCATAACTTGTATGTCGCCTTTTTTGTTGATGTAAAAATAATATTGCCGATTCCTATTACGGCACCCATTTTCGCTTGAATTGTTAGGCCTATACCATTGTTTAGTCATTGTTGTTGTATAAACTGTTGTTTTTAATGCAGGAATAATGTTATCATAATCACGTACATAAATCACATCGTCACATCATTATCATTTTTTTCGAAAGAGGGACTACTGACGGAGACGCACAAAGACATCGCTCATATTTGTGACCATTTGGGGTAGCATCTAGTCAGCCAGTAGTAAAAAAATTCTAATTTCACTTTCGTTATGTAACTAGAAGTTACATAGCCGACGTATGACAAGTTATGTTATGTACATGTTTGATTCGCTTCAGTCCGATTGGGTTGGGGATTTTATTCGACTTTGCCGACCAGACATAAATGCTTGCACTGTATGACTTGTAGTTCCATCCGGTTACTGCCGACGTCCTTCCTTGAGGTAGGGCTTTGATTTGAAAGATAATGTTCAGTAAAGTGGAATTAAACAGAAAATAAATGTGGGAGCACACGCATCTAAAGTGTGATGAAGGAATTCGCAAGCAATTTTGTTGAATTGCTCGCACAGAGAATAACCATTACCATTATTTAACCTAATCACAGCAATAACATTTTAATGCATTTAATTCATGCCTCATCATCCCACAAACACAAGTTGAGTGAGTTATTTTTTCCTTAAATTTGATTTAAGCTTAAACAATTTTCGAATTACTTCTCGTGGGCACATTATCTCTGATGATTTCCGTTTTTTCAATGCCTCAACCAATTTTCTTGTTAATTTCACATGGAAAATCCTTGTTTACTTTGGCAAAAAGAGCATGTCAATTATATTTCGCATTGGTTTTCATTACCCCTTGCTGATACCCTCGTGTCCGCACATTAAGGCTTCTCCCCACCTTCAAAACTCCGTGTTCGGCAAACCTTTTGCAGATATAGAAAAAAAATCTTCATTAAATTAGCCAGACAATAATGAGAAGTCAGTATGAGCCTCTTTTTTATAAAGCCGTTGACAGGTATAGGCGAAGGGAAAGGTAGCTGATTCATGTATGGATGTAATTTTGACTTTTTATTATTTAGTTGATGATAATGCCAATTTCACATGGAAAATCCTTGTTTACTTTGGCAAAAAGAGCATGTCAATTATATTTCGCATTGGTTTTCATTACCCCTTGCTGATACCCTCGTGTCCGCACATTAAAGCTTCTCCCCACCTTCAAAACTCCGTGTTCGGCAGACCTTTTGCAGATATAGAAAAAAATCTTCATTAAATTAGCCAGACAATAATGAGAAGTCACTATGAGCCCTTTTTTTATAAAGCCGTTGACAGGTATAGGCGAAGGGAAAGGTAGCTGATTCATGTATGGATGTAATTTTGACTTTTTATTATTTAGTTGATGATAATGCCCTCCAGCAGTGAGTAGTGCTTTAATTCCCAGCTTTGCATCGTTAAGTCTCTAATTCAACAGTAAAGCTTCAACTTTAATACAGTAATTGCTACACATGAAGATTATACATTTTTTAGAGGTTAGTTCATTCAGTGCGAAAACATGTGGATTTGCGATAAAGAAAACCGCACGCATCACTCTACAAATCGCAGAAATGAACGAGTTTTAAGATTTAATGAAACCGTAGAAAATCACGTGAGCCTTTTAGCCTCACCAAAAATTTTCTTTTTGCTTTTATTTGCTCAATGAGGACAGTATAATGCCTAAGTAATATAATTTACACCTGTGAGTCACAAGTGTAAAACGAACGTGTCTGATGGTAGGCATGAAACTTGGAGTTAATGGAGGTTTTATTGTCGCATTCACAGAAAAAAATTGAGTTAAGCTCGATCTCACAATTTTTTTAGCCTTGTCCCTAAATTGAATCACTCGAGGGAGATGTGTGTGGGTAGGTAGCAGGTATTCATGCGACGAGAGGTTTAATGATCATGAAAAGAAAATGATTTTCTTAAATTTTTTTAAAACAAAGCAATTTCCGGTAGATCAAACAAAAACAATGATGCTCTGGGGTTATGCACTGACAATCGTTTTAGATTTATTGTGGATGTTACGCTTTAATTAATTGCAATTTATTTTTTTATCTGCCCTCTAGGTCAACTTTTCCCCTTTTTATGGTGTTGTGAGGAAGATTAAAAATGTGGGGGCTGTATAGCCCCGTAACACCATTCAACAAGTGGAATAGATCATGGAACTCCCAGTGCACCGCACAAAAGAGGAGATCTAAAGAGACCAGCATGGGCTCATCAACAAATAGTAGCAGCCCTGATTCTGATAATGCTCATTATTATTACAATTATTGCCACAATCCATTGAGGATTCCTTTGCCAAACTTTGAACAAAAAGAGAAATACAAAATGCACAGCCATAACAGTGTCAAGAATAATAGTTTAAAAAGTAGTTTGATAATGAGGAGATCGAATTCAAAACCAGGGGAGGCCTTCCTCTTTCCCAAAAGAGGGAGGACAAGGCCTCTGTCGTTGTCTTCAAATTTAAATTTGTATATAGTAGTGATTCTAGTTTGTTTAGCGTTTGACAATTTTGTCATAACAAGTAGCTCAGCAGAGCCTGTACCTATTGTGCCAAGAATTGTTCGTTCTTCGATAATTAGACCGACGAGAGTCACTTACGGAGATATTGAGAAAACAAATAAAACTTGTGCACCGAAGGATACCTGCGCTCCCAGTAGAAATGGTAAGAGGAACAACACCGACAAATCAGCTTGATTATATTTATAATCATCACTTTACGTAAGTAGGGAGTCTAACGTGTGACTTTTGAATACGTCTTTTCAGATCGCAATGGGGCTTTAATGAACGACTGGAAAAAGAGGAACTGTTTCTGTGACCAACAATGCATCGTTTATGATGATTGTTGTGTAGACTCGTCGTATAGAAGGGATCCTAATGTCACCTACAAGAAAAGTGATAACTTTCAATGTGTCAAGCTCAGGCAGTTTGGGTCACTTTACATGAAGGCCCACTGTCCTGCATCCTGGAAAGATGAAACGGTAACAATTTTAAACCTCTGATGATGCTTTACTTGTATTAGTATGATTTAGTTTGGATTCTTTAAAACTTCATAAAATCTGATTTTAATTAAAGATTCGAAGAGGTTGTGAAGAAGACAAAGCCACTTCATTTGATCCCGTCTCATCTCTCCCCGTGACGAACATGAGGACCGGCTTTACATTCAAGAATATACTATTGCGCAGTTTGTAACAATCAAACATTCAAAGATAGAATGGAATTATGGCAGGCCCGACTCGAATGTCCATCCATCACCAACAAAGAAGAGATTACCCCAGCGATGGTGCGAAATCGATTGATCTACCGGTCCGACCAAGGTTCCTGGGGTTTGACCATCCCTCAAGGAGATAATGAAATTTGGCATTCTTGCAAAGTTGATCCAGTCATTCCAGACAATGCTATTCATATGGTTCGATTCTGTACACCCGCAATTCGAGACTGTCCCGCTGGGTACAATAATACCGAGGTAAGCATGACCACTTCGAAATTAGTCTGTCGTAATTAAAAAACGAAGACATCTCATTTACACAAAATAGGACTGCGTTATATACTTTTCGCCACTGAATTCTCAGTGCAAGTACAAAAAACATTGCATAACTAACATCCTAATTTACATTGTTAAATAAATGTTTGAATCTCATACCATCATGATCTGCTATGACAGGTGTATTATTGACTAGTAAAACTCGTTATCTTGTCATCTCGTAAAATTCTGCAAGTAAAAGAAACAATGAAAATTTTCATACATACATACCTAAGTACCTACCTACTTACTTGTACAGAGTAGCAAAACACAAATCAAGCGAGAGACATCAAATAGATGTGAAAGTGATTTTGATTTTGATCACAATGAAATTCTAAAAGAGATGTGGTACTGATACAACGATACTTGATGGTGGATGGAATTCAATTCATTACTTACAAAATAACTTTTACTTTTTATAGCAGGACTTGATTGACAGGAATAATTAACTGTTAAATGGAAGAAACTGAATGGCCACCTATTAAAAATTACATTGGCAATTGGTTATCGCAAAGACATTGCAATTACGTTATTACGTATTCATAATCATCATCATACTATGTCCCTTTACCTCCCAGTAAGTTGTATTTTGACCAAACCAATACCAATCTACGTTCTTTGTAAGCACAATGTAATCTTTCCATCTATTTAATACTTTGTTTACTGGAGAGGTAGTTTAAATTCAAATGATCTTAAAACTTTACATAATTTTGACTTTTCAGTTTTAATTTCGCAGAAATGATAAAAAATTCCATACAATTATGGTAGCAATACTAAATTGTTCAAAATCTCTAAAATACAAAATTCAATTAACTAAAAATATGATTGATGGGATGTCAGCAAAAATATGACAGCATGATGCTAATGTACTTTTTTTTACACAGACATAGACAGGCAGCTTGTAAATGGTAACCCTGTTTTACGACATACTCAAATTACTACTCAACCCTTTGTTCATAAGTTTAGCTTCCAGTAATCATCTTTTCTCTTGAGAAGGCCAGAAAAGTGTAAATTTCAGTGGCTCCCTGCTGTTTTTGCACAAATTGCCAGTTTACTCCTTTTGAATTTGCTTAAACCATGTTTCACAACAGAAACTCTGTACCTTTGTGAGTTAAAAGGTTTATTTAATAGCTGTAATTTGCAGATTAAATAATTTTACTCGCAAATACACATGCATACATGAAGACTTGAGACGCCAAGATATTACAAGCTATAATTTTTAATGCCATTGCCAGTTTTTATACAGAGTGCACTTCATTCCTTGGTCAAAGAAAATAGGTATATTGGTAGTAGGATAGTATTGTAAGAAAATTTCTTTGGTGCTCGTATATAGGTACTTAATTCTTGAAATAGGTGATGGAGGATGCCTACACAGAAAACTATTATTACGCTCTGAAAACGCAATTCGATTACAACACGAGCCCCAACAAGGTTTTTAATATTACCACAAAAAACAGCGTTTAATGTTTCTGCGTTTATTAATCATATCAAACCGCAGTTAGATTTTTTGTAGCAAAAAAAGCAACAATTCTTTGTAAGAAATTGTGGGTAGAGCCCTCAGCAGGTTCAGCATTTTTTTCAAGTGTATCGTCGTATTCGTATCCCTGTAGTTTTTTTTTGGTAGTCATCATCATTTATATTCATCAAGTGTCGGTTTCATGGTCCGTTGGGCTAAAAGAAGCCAAAGCCTTAGCAGTAAAGAAATTGCAATAAAAGACGTTATTCACAATACAACCCCAATGAAGTATTATTGTTATTATTTTCATGAGAAGGAGCAATAACAAAAGGACACGCGGTAAAAACATAAAATTGTAGCGAAAAATGTTTGTTGCATTTTCAAATTTCAACAACGCCATGATACCCCATTCTTTAATGATTATGATGAACTCAACTTGCTGATGTCGCTTTTTTAGTAGGAGTAGGAGTAGAGTGGGACCCGGAGGAATGCATCGCATGATGATGACAAGTTGATTTTAATAATAGAGTCAGGAATGAATCTGTTGAAACGCCTCACTTTTAATATTACAAAAAGTATTCTTGGAAGGATTTTGGAAATAATTTTATCAGCAATCTTTAGATTTTTTTGATTGGACAAAGTAGAGATGTTGATAAATTACTAAAGAATTCAGCATAAGCATGGAGATTAGGACATTTTTGTAAAAATTGACCAGGTAGTAATTTATCCACCTGTCTTAAATGTCATTGGGAGGAAGGTCTTGCAATTATTTACGAGCAAATTATCGATAAGCGATAGGTCACATGTCATTTCCTCTAAAATGCTCTTAATTGAAAATTGAAGTTTCTCGTGAGCATTCGCAGTCTAAAATGTGCATTTCATGATTTTCTGAAATTAGTTTTGCATGTACCAATCAATTGAAACTAAAAGTCTTTGTTTTTTTTTGCTTCTTTACAGATCCACAGAAAGTGCCTCAGTTATACAGCTCAGGTCTATCACATTCATGAGGGCTACCGCAACGTTCATTGTGCAATTTGCAATGGGATAGCGGCTGACAATCTTGTGTGCACGCCTTATGGCTGGGCACGGTCTGGTTTTACCTTCGAATTTAACCAAGGCGTCTTTTCATTCCTATTTGACTTAAATCCCAACACAGGAGATCTTGTTGGTCAAGTGAAGAAATGCACTTCTGAGCAAATTTACGACCCATTCTTCAAGCGCTGCCGATCCGTCCTTTGTGCTCCATCTCAAGTATTCCGTGGAGGAGAATGTGTCACTGTAAGCGTTTCAACATCAACTCCCAAGAATCCTAACTTGCCCTCAGACAGTAATGAGCTTGGCGAAGGGGACCTGTCCGGAGATGGATCTAATGTTTTGGAGTCAACTTCAACCAAGGATAGCGAATACTACTCAACTGAATCTACTGAACTGGGCGCCATCGATGAGTTTGAATTATGCCCAAAGATCATGCTCGGCCGAGAGGAATACCGGATATTGGATAATGGAACCGTCTTCATTGAGCCATACGGAAAGTATTTGAAAAAGAGCGATTATGTTGTGCAAGGAGATAATCGATTAGTAATTTGCGCAGTTCATACAAAATACTACACTGAAAAGTTCGGAGCTACCTGGGGCTACTTGAGCTTTGTTGGAGTTCTCATTTCTGTAATTTGCATAATTCTTCATTTGATCGCATCTTGCATTGTGCCTGAGCTCAGGAATTTATCTGGAAAGAATCTTGCGTCCCTCTGTGTCGCATTGCTAATTGCCTATTCAGTGTTTTTGGGGATGCCATTCGTCAAAATACCCAGCCATTCATGTACCGTGATGGCCGTCATTCTCTACTACAGGTAAAATATGTCTATACCGTACTCAAACTATAAACATTTTTCTACTATAATTATTGATCACAGAAAAAAAACTTTGTTGAGGTTGGAAAGCACATAAATTACGAAACCTTTTTTTTGCATCCCAAAATTGTAATTTGCAATAAACAGGATTATATACGCACCATTCATTCATTCAATTCTTGAAATGTTGGAATTGAAGGACAAGAATTTGAGCGTGTCTATTTTTGTCAACAGACGGAATTCATTCGCAAAAAAATGCCCTTTTCAGGATTAACTTACACCTCAAGCGATTTTATTCATTTCATTATCTGCTTTGATGGCATTTTAGAATGTTTGCCATTCGTCACATTAAATTGATGTTTTACCTTGTCTGATTCTTAATTCCATCATGATCCGATCAATTAGAAAATACACATACATAATCCTTTTCCTACTTTGTTTATCGCAAGCGAATAAATGTTGACCATGCGAAATAAATGACTTACCTAAATTTTTTTGGTCTTGTTTTAACGGTTCAATTTATTCTTACAGCTTGATGGCATCATTCTGTTGGATGTTGGTATTAGCCTGGGACGTTTGCATGACTCTTAGACGTGCGACTCAAGAATTGAGAGTATCTTCTGGTTCACAATGGATGCGTTTCTTCTTCTACTCCACCTTTGGATGGCTCTTCCCCGCAATTCTCGTCACTCTGGCTGTTGTCGCAGAATTTCTACCTGCGGATGTGATGCCATGGCCCTATAGCCCTAGTTTCGGACGCCACAATTGTTGGTTTGGACAAAAGCAGGCCTTGCTAATCTACTTTGCTGGACCAGTTGCCTTCATCCTGGTTTTGAACATTATTTTGTTCATTGACTCTGCCCGATTGATTGCATCCACCACCCAAGGAACGGCGAAGGCAAAGGCTTGTGGACCTTCTCACAGAAACTTTCAGTAAGTTCAACCTTTAATTTCAATTTAGTTATTTTTAGGTATTGAATTCATTTGTGAAGTTCAAAGGTTGGTAATGAACTTTAATTTTCTTTAAAACGGATCTCAGTAAAAAAAACGGCTGCTGCACTAATGATCAGTTTAGAAATCTTTTGTTGCGGAAAGACTAAAGACCTGCTTTTTTTCTCATAGTTCACACATTTGTGCATGATGAGAAACAGAACATATTTAAGTACCATTCACCTTCACAAATGATGATTATGATTTGCGTTGTGTTTAACTAACCAACTAAACTGTTCGAAAATCGAGAAAGTGTATAAGATGTAATTGTGTAAGCATTCAATCAGCATTCCATTGTTTTAAACAACACATTAAACCTTCTGAGGAAGACCATCTGAATTCATGTCGAATGTTTCGTAGATTTATGAAAATGCATACATACATGCAGACAGATACATATATAATGTTGCATTTTTAGCAATAAAAATAAAATTTAATGTTGTGTTATGACGAGTGAGAAACCCCAAATATAACTACTTATGCTATACCATAATAATATGTATCAGGTGAAATAGGCATGGCTCATTCATGACTGATGATTGTCAGAAGCGTTTTTTCTAAGAATCACATTAAAAGCATTTATTTATGTTAGATAAGTTTGGTTTGTTGTCAGGCTTGATCTTGGCACACTTTAAGTGTCTTCAAAATAGAACCTAATCATAAAACACACTTTAAAACATACCTACATAACATGATGCAGCAGCTTCAAAGACGAACGCATGCACTCCTCCTCTTTGTTCTTCAAAGAGATTTTTGAAAGATTTCAAATATTGATAATGTGTCGGCTCATGAGGATAGCCGTGACTTTAATATGGCATCAAGCGGATTTGCTACTCAATAAAAGTGAAATGGAATAAGTTTTATTATCCTGAGCTCCATAATTACCTGTGGAATGCTGACTAGACTAGACACGAAAATCCAGTCAGTCAAATAATAATAATTTCATTGAAGGGAAAAAGTGACCATGATATGTCATGGAGTACATTGCACCTGCCAAAGGTTTTTTTTTCAAAAACTGTCGAAGCTGATATTACTTTTTAAAATCGTGTTGAGGAATGCAAATAATTAGCATTAGAACAGCTGAATGCATGTCAATTGTTTTACAATTTATTTATGGATTTTGAGTATTTTGACTCATGTTCAATGTCTGCAAATGCATGCTGGCTGACATTCATTTTCCCTCGTTTTTGTTTTCCTGCAAAAATAATGACTTGATGTCCATTTACCATTTACAAATGTAAATTATCAAAGCAAAAAAAAATCACAAAGGAAGTAGCGATTGCATTTTGAAAGAAACATAAATACTCTTAATAGTGTAGTTTTATCATTTTATGATGTAAAAGGGAAGAACTGTGGTATTCAAAAATGAGGTATTAATTACATGCTGAGTTTCTTTCTTTGAAAAACCTACATCCGCTGTAATGTAATTGTATTCTTAAAAAAGTAAGAATTTTTAAAGTCACGGGCACATAAGGGCTGATGGTTTTGATTCTTTAACACTCTCAAGGAAGAGAACAAAGCCCAAAAAACTTTCCTTTTTCCTTGACTCATGACAGACTTTTCTTCCCTATTTAAAACGGGAAGTTAGGAATTAAATCGTGTATGAAAATTTTACTTAAAGAAGGACCATCATAAGCACCTGAATGTATGCATATTGTACAATCATCATTTCTCTTTTTTACGGTCTATTGTCAAGTCTTATGTGTACGTAATGAAAAAATAATACGTAATTATTATACATTGTCAATATATTAAGGAAGAATATGTATAACATAACGTGTCAAGTTGGCATAAAGGTAGCTAACAATTTTTCAATTTGAGCTTGTGTAAAAACCGCAAGACTTTTCCCATCCTCATCACCGATCAATCAATGGAAAAGTAAAAGTTTCATGATTTTGCAATATATTTCAGATTGATATAGATATCCATTGTTAAAATGTAAGATGAGTGCAAATATTAACTTTATTATTGGCTTATTGGCATTTGCGGTTTTTGCTGTTAAAAAATCAAATCAAAGTAGTATTGTATAATAATCACCCCACTTTGCTCAGTAAAACATTGAATTTCTACTACTACTTCACAGACAAGGGAAAAAATTAACAAAGCGTGAGAATAAATTTTTTCGTGAGTTTGAAAGCTTGAAAGGGTTATAGCTCGTCTTGAGTGGTGTCTTCACTGCCAATAACATGTTACGTCAATATTAATGTACTAGTGAAGCTCCCAACTCTCCGAGTGGAATTTAAGGAAAATTTTAAAACAATCACCCCCTTCCAATTTTATCACCTCCATGATACCCTTATACTGCTGTTGATGGTAGTTTGTGATTACTGTGCAAACGTAATATGTGAATACATATTCCTCCTTGCTGTAAGGTACGGTAGACCT
This sequence comes from Seira musarum, assembly GCA_027743895.1. Taxonomy (NCBI): domain Eukaryota; kingdom Metazoa; phylum Arthropoda; class Collembola; order Entomobryomorpha; family Entomobryidae; genus Seira; species Seira musarum. Next base: position 15,571 of record JAHZMX010000477.1, read on the forward strand.
CGTGCGGGTCAACCCTATGCTTCACCTAGCTCGCAGATGTCATTAGTTTAATTGCAGCGTTACAAAGGTGAAGCAATGGGGCAAAACGACCTTAGCCAATGCAGAATGCAGAAGTCATCTTCTGTGGTTCGAACGTTAGCGTAATGACCCTGAACATGGAGAAGTTCACGGCGATGGCGATATGAATGGGGAACAAAGTAAAAAGATGCATTTGTTTTTCTAAATTTTTGGTGGTTTTTTAAAAAAAGCCATTACTACACTCTAATTCGCTTGAGCTTTCAAATGTGTATCGCGAAAGCTTTTTACTGTCGGTTGAATAGTTTTTGCGAACATTCAACACGAAAATTGGGCGAATATGTACAGAAAACTTTCATCAAATATTATAAAGATGATGCTGCTGTCATTTGAAAACCCACATTGGTCCTGCCTGATTTTTATCAGCGTCATGTTCGATTATTGATGATGTTAAGATATGCATGAGTCCTGAAAAATTCGTAGGAGTTTATGAATAGCCAAATGAAAATCAGGAGGCGCATGCACGATGGACTTATTTTTAACATGCATTAAGCAAACGACTCAATTCTATTGAGCAAACGTATTTAATGACTCCGAGACTCAATACGAGACACCCCTGCTGTTTTGGAAGCTTAAATGATTAGAAAGTTAATAGAATTACTGATTCTCTTTCTACCACATTAGAATATTTTTATAGCTAAATGATAAATAAAGTGATTTCGTCATTCATTGGTTATAATGAATGCATGGATAAAAACGCTATAAATGAGTCTTCTGGGAATAAATTTGCATATTATTGTTACATTCAAGACTTATGATGGCATGTAGTATGTATCGATTGAGGTTAGGGTTATGAACAAGAATCAATGACGTAAAAAAGTATGTGTACTTGTCAAACTCTTTGCCTTATTTTAATCAGTGACATTTTAATTTGATCATGATCATGATCACAAAAAAATATTTTTTAAGTATTAGAATAAAATGTTTTAATGATGTGTGGTACTTCTTAGAGTAATGAAAGAATTTGCCTGAGACCCTGATATGATAACATGAAAATGACGGTGGTCTCCGTAAACGAATGCATTTTACATTGCATACCTACATTAATTTCGCAGGAATATGTTATTAAAAATTATATTCTTTGTTGTGATTGCAGATTGTATCTTCGATTGGCTTTACTGATGGGAATTAGCTGGGTCCTCGGTATTGTGGCCGGTTATGTTGATGTGCCAGAGCTGTGGATAATTTTCATCATATTTAATACTCTTCAAGGACTATTCATCTTTATAGCTTTCACTTGTTCAGCAAAAGTACGCAAGGCTGTTCGAACAAAGCTTTGTTGTACTTCAACAATCCCAGCAGCGTCATGGACTTGGTCTGGGGTGGGAGCTCATCACATGGCCAGAGCGACATCCTCCTCCTCCGGACACACAAAAAGATCTGATTTAGAGCCAAGGGATTCTTCAGATTCATCACACCAACATTCTCCTTACCATACTCAACATCATCACAATGGAGGAAGTCATCATAATTTACATCATTCACATCTTCATCACCAACATATCGGTCATCCTGGTGCGAATCATCACCACACATCACTTCATGCCATAGGATCTGGGAAAATGTATCGCGCACCTTCTGTTGAACTCTATCGTTCTCTGAATACTTAAATTACGGGCGTGCATATTTATAATGTCATTAATCGATTCTTACTTTTTAAAAATTGCAAATTCATTTAGTTAAGTTTTATATTTTAGGATGACGATTTTTTATAAATAAATACTCTTGCGTTTTACTATTTTTCTGTACATATAAAATTCTATGTTTTCGCAGAATACTTCTTGACTTTTTGTTTCGTTTCAATAATTAGTTAATATTNCCAACATTCTCCTTACCATACTCAACATCATCACAATGGAGGAAGTCATCATAATTTACATCATTCACATCTTCATCACCAACATATCGGTCATCCTGGTGCGAATCATCACCACACATCACTTCATGCCATAGGATCTGGGAAAATGTATCGCGCACCTTCTGTTGAACTCTATCGTTCTCTGAATACTTAAATTACGGGCGTGCATATTTATAATGTCATTAATCGATTCTTACTTTTTAAAAATTGCAAATTCATTTAGTTAAGTTTTATATTTTAGGATGACGATTTTTTATAAATAAATACTCTTGCGTTTTACTATTTTTCTGTACATATAAAATTCTATGTATTTCGCAGAATATTTCTTGACTTTTTGTTTCGTTTCAATAATTAGTTAATATTGTAAATAGCCATTCATATTTTTGTAAATGATCGACTTTATGCTATTTTAGCATAATAATGTGCATTACCTACCAGTGACTTGATCAAGAGATTAAATACTTTACATTCATTACTTTTTATTATTGGAAGCTTCTTTCTTGGTCTTATATTTCACAAAACCTAAGGACAGCTTGTAATTAAAAATATTGAGATTTACTTAAAATAATGAACAGTATTCTTTCGTGTCTCAATCGGATTCGGAAAAACGGTTCTTTCCACTACGTTTACGTACATGAGTTAATGTTCAAAATACTAAAAAAGAAAATGCCGTCCCGTCTCCCATTAGAGAAGCGCCAAACGGTCAATAAAAAATTTGTAATTGCTAGAGGATGAGTATGAATAAGCTGATATAATAGTTGAATTGTTATGCGTTGTATGAGATGTAAAGAATTTCTTAAAGAATAATTAACGGCTTTATGATATGAAGTCGTGTGAAGCCATGGCCAGCCAGAAAGCGATTGTTTTAAAAATTGAAGATCATGTCATATCCAGCTGAATAAATATACAAATGTAATGTAATTATATTTACGTTTCTAAAAATGATGATAACAATAAACGAAATTGAAATATTTGAATGATAATTTGCACATTTTTAAATACCACAAATCTCCTGCATACCAAAAATTGTTATATATTGAATAAAGTTTGAAGAAACAATTCGCGAATGAAAAAATTTTTCAATTAATATCTATTTATAAAACGGAAAAAGTACTACTTCTTTTGCTTCTTCTTTTCGGCCTCCTCTTCCTTTTCCTTTTCAACTTCCTTCACGTATTTGTCGATAGTGTCAATATCAAGCATCTAAAACGTTTAAAACCCAAATCGTATTGATATCCTCACTTTGCAATTTGTGGAGATTAAAATGTAGAACTTTTAAAATTGAAATTAAACGACCGAATCTTCATACCTGCATACTTTGTCCCTTT
>JAHZMX010000479.1:0-10977 GCA_027743895.1 Seira musarum
TTTTCTCCAGCAAATGTACTTTGCTTTATTACCATTGAGATCACTCCCGTTGTTGGTGTGGCAACTTCACAAATACACGTTCTTAATACTTAATATTTTTTTTTCTTTTGGCACAAACGTGAATTAACAAAAACAAAAGATTTCTATGTCAACTAAACAATTTTTTTATTATCGTCATGTCAACTTTTATTATGGTTATTATTGTTATTTAAAAATAAAGAATGTCCCGCCACACTCCCACTCAATTTTTTCTTTATGGAGAGTACTACAACAATTGAGAGAAGCAGAGATGAGCAGATGAATGAATGAATGAATGCATGATTTATCAATGAAAAGGGATTAAAATTTTCACAAAACTATAAATAACCCTTTATGACGTAGCTGAGCGAAGCTAATGAATATTTGAGATTGATGTGACTGTACTTATGTACGTTCGATCTATAACTTTCGAATGAGAGGTCACACCAATTGACCTCAAATTTGGAACAAAGTGAGGAAGCCCAATATTTATTTTCAAAATTTTAGGTCAACTAATTACGGATGGAAATTTTCAAGTGGAATATACAGCTTGTGGTAGCTTATTTGAAACCCCATAAAAAAACTTAGCAAAACTGTGTCTTCAGGATTTGGATTTTTTTCAACGGTTAACCGCACAGCTCATTCGAAAGCCCTTGAAAATTTTGGAATTCGTTCTAACCGTCAACGGTCGCAGATGGTTAAATCTTTTTTCATCGAACATAGCCTGTGATAGCTCATTCGACATCGACAGGTCCGCGGTCCCGTCGAACTCTTTTCATGCATCAATGTTGCTTTGACATTCGCAATTAAGAAATCGTGTGGGTTCAAATACAAAGTGCTGCTTGGCTGGCTTTTAGTTTAGTATACTTTACAACTGCCTCATGCACACCTAATGGTTCAAAAATTCCAATATTTCTTTCTTTGAATTTGGTTAGGTTAGGTTATAGGATGAAACACGGAGGAAACCTAAGAAAACCCGGGTTTGGAGTGAAATTGTTTGTGGAAAATTAAAGTAAATGAGAATGAAAAATGATTGAAAGTAACATGGAGGAATTTAATTTATGTAAAGGTCACGTATCTAAACCCTATTTCAGCTACGTCACATGTCACTATTATCGCTGCTATATTCAAATAAAAAGTTTTTTTTTTTTTAAATCCAACAATAATGTAATTTTTTTAAGTAGTATAATCTTTATTTAAAAAAAAAACAATAGATGATACAACAATTAGTATCGATTATCGATGAAATTGATATACGTTCTAAAAAAAACATTCTTGAAACGAATTACATTTTTTTATAATATTTATATTTCCCAGAAAAAAAAAATTGTGTAGTAGAGTAATCCATATATATACATATATGATTTTTTATTATTTTTTTCAATAACCATTTTTTTTCTCCATCGAAAAAAAAAACTCCAAACACTTTCATCATTGTAAAACCAATGAAAAAATTATAGATAACAGTCCAAATAAAAACGGTACTTTTTTTTCAAATGCAGAGATTAGCCTGCACCATATTGACCAAATTGTTGTTATTATTATTGTTATTATTATTATTACTCATGAGTCCGACGACGACCATATCGTTTTGATGATGGTGATGATTGAGAGGTTGATGGTGGTGGTGATGATGATGATGCGAGACGACGACGTTGTTGGATTTGTTACTACTGTACGACCGACCGGAAGTGGGTTGCTGCTGGCTCGTGCGCTGGTGTTTCCTGTTCGCTGTGAATGTTATCAATCCTAGGAGGACTGCGTGGAGGGCTTCCAAGAGCTGTGGGACTGGGGATGTGGGGTCTTTATTTTTTTTAAAAAAGCATCGGCGTTAGAGTTTTTTATAAAGAGTTGTTGTTTTTTGTGAAAAGTGTTTGTTTTTAAATTTACCTGTAGTATCGATCATTGATAGCACCTTGAAGTGTGGGTGGAGTGATATCAGGAACTGGGAGTCTGCAGTGCTTAGTCTTTGGACACTCACGAGGTACTCTTTCAACAGCTCCTGGAACGTTTGCGGCGATTGCAACTTGTCTGAGCAGAAATATAAATGCAACGGGAATTTTTTTTTTAATTTAGCTTTTAAAATTTCATGTAGCAACTAAATTCTGTTACGATGGAAACTAAATTTAATCATTCTTATTGCGACAATTTTTTAAAAATTTGCTAACAAAAAAATTAAGCAAGCCCGGACAAAATCGGACTAGAAAAAAATTGTACCATAGTATTTTTTTATAATTATTATTTTTTGATCTGTGTAAAATAATGTTTTATTCCTCCCTTTCCATTAAGGACAAATAACTTCAATTCAATTCAAAACTTGTTCCTGAAGGAATGAGACAAAACTTGCAGTTATTTTATCTTCTTGTTCATTCTACCAAAGTGATTGCCATGGAAATGAATGTCTCTTTCGTTTTCTGATATTTCCCTTTAAACTAAAAACTTGCTTTAAAAACCATTGAATGGAATGGATTTATTTTAATTAACCCAGCCCACCGCTATACATGAACTGAATTTAAAAAAAAAACTTGCACTGATATTTCCCTTTAAACTAAAAACTTGCTTTAAAAACCATTGAATGGAATGGATTTATTTTAATTAACCCAGCCCACCGCTATACATGAACTGAATTTTTTAAAAAAAAACTTGCCATGGCAACAAATATTTTTTTACTTGGCAAAAAAAAAGTTGTACCAGGAAATAATTTATAAAACACAATTTCATGAAGTATCCATGCAATGTTACCATGCCAACGACTACTAACTAGGGAAGCTCATGAACTGATAGGTGAACTACGACAAGATCGTTACTTCAAAGTACCCTTCCAACTGTTACTTTTAACGGCGACAGAGGGAAGGGTAACATGTTTTAATGACTAGTATGTACAACAGTATATCATTGAAACATAGTTTAACCCCTTCGCCTGCCGTTAAAGTTAATTCTGACTGGTATCCCCGTACAGTAAACTGCTCCACTGCTCCGGAGTGAACCGGATCCCAGCCTCCAGCCCAATCTTCATGATCTGAGTATCATGTTCCCTTCTCAGCGCCTCGTAGTTCCTTCAAACATCATACAACATTCTTGAAAAAACACTTTAAGAAACTTTTTTTAAAAAAATTACAGCAAAACACGCATACCTGAACTCGGGTCTCAGAGTCATGAGGGAGGAGTTCCCAGGTCTTTTCAGCACGTCGAACGCACTCGCGCGGTACAGCAGCTGGACTATGTGACCAACTGACGTTTTCGATGCCTTCACAAAAAAAAACCGTTTTTAATTTAAAAAAAAACAGCAAAATATTAAAAATATAGTTCGTGTTTGAGTGTGTGAGTTTGCTGAGCATGGTAGTGACTCACATGAGCACAGCTCGAGGTCAGCTCCACCAGACACCTCTCCGCCAAACTCTTGATCGGTTTCAGCAACTTACAAGGATCTTTAGGGGTCAACGAATTAATCAACACGATCGTCTTCCTATGAACCGACCTACTCACCGTCTGCGATCTTATCAACCCTGCCACCCCACACATCTGACGCATCACTACACACTCACTACCCTCCTCATCATCCCCATCATCACCTTCATCAGTGCTATCAACACCACCATCCAGATGCTGTTTCTGGACCTCGACAGGGTAGTCAAGGAACTGGAGCAACGGGTAGTTGACGACAGCAAGAGTACCATCCAACCCTGACGTGGTGTTCACCCCAGGGATTAGTAGTGAAGCACAAGCGATACAAATCGTGTGACTACATCTCAACGCCACTGGAGTGTGGGTCCCTCCATCGAATTTAGTGAGGCACACAGGGCACTGGGAGTAACTCCTCGTCGACGTCTCGTTCAAACTGTGCAACGATGTGGGACACGTACATGTCGTCGTTGTTGTGGGGGGTGGTGGTGGCTGCTTACTCGTCATTATGCTGTTTCTCTCTCATTTTTTTATCATTTTCAAAATTATATTAATTTTTGTAGATTTATTTTTAAAAAAATTTTTTTTCTAGAAAGTATGTCGCGTTGTTTTGTTTATGGACACCTTGGCTCGTAAAAAAAAGTACACCCGGATACGATGCAGTTATGTTACACACGTACGTTCACTCAATGCAGATGTTTTTACTCTTCTTCTCAATCTCTTGTTGCTCTTTGTGCAAAATACGCTTGTGTTTTTGTGATCATGCATGCACACATGCATGTGTTTTGTAGTGTTCACAAAAAAAACATCTTTATCGGGTGCTTATACAACCTTCATGCCTTTTTTTTCATGACATTATTTTTTTAGATTATCTTTTTTTTCAATTTAAAAAAATGGTGCTTCTAAGTTTATTTTTTAAAAAATACCAATTCGCCATACAATCATAAATCATAATTAAAGTATTATTTATTTTTAAAAAAATGGATAATTCTTCGAATTGCAAAAAAAATACTAAATTTATTTACCGAAATGATCCGCTTTAAAAAAACATGTAAATAAGATGCTTTATAAAAAAATAAATGTTTCACAAGAAGACATGTATGATTAGCATAAGTTCTAATTAAAAAAAAATATTATTCAAAAGAGACTAGTACGATCATTGAGTTGTTGGATGAGTAGAATTATGACTCGAAGAAGGTTCTTGTTGCTGCAGACCATCATGAATGATCACCACCACCACCATCAGCCTTGGAACAAGTGTACTGGCCACAATCACTCTTCCCGTGCACCAAAGCCTCTTCGAAAATATCCAGGGCATCCGAGTGGGCCATCTTTGACAAGGCTTTCAGGACACTACAACCAAAATTAAAATGAAATGTTCACATTTGCTTCGAATGATTAAAAGTAGAATAGTGTGGTGTACCTTTCGTAGTTGGAGAACCCCCCAACCATCCCATTGAGGAACATCCCGGAGTGGCAAGCGACGTACTTGAGACATTTTGGTTCGTTGATAGCGTCGAGCACAGCGTTAGTGATGAAGTCGAGATCGGTGGAGTCTTCCGGTAACCCAGCATCCCGTTTATCGAATATCGAGTTCGTCACTGCGGTCTTAAACGCAAGTTTCTTCGCGATCAACGGGACTATGAACGCGAGGAGGAGCTGGATCACTGTCCACACTCCAACCACGAAAAACACGAAGATCACGATCGGGAACAACAAATCTCCTTTCGCTCCCAACGCTGAACCTATCCATGTACTTGGGATATATGATGGGCCTAAAAATCCTCCTCCTCCGTATGGTGGTGGGCCTCCTCCTCCTTCCACATCACCTTCCGGTGGTGGGAGTGGTGGTCCTTGTCACACACGAAATTTTAGAAACTTTTAAAAACTGGACGATATTGTTTTTTAAAAATTATGTTGCATACCTCCACCTCCAAGAAGTCCACCAAGTCCACCTAATCCACCAAGAGGTCCACCACCGAATCCTCCACCACCACCAAAGGGTCCCCACCCAGCTCCAGCACTCACATCGAAATTCTTGTGGAATCCCAATCCTGGAAATATCCCAGGGAATCCTCCAAGTCCACCTAACCCTCCTAATCCACCCAATCCACCTAATCCTCCGCCACCAGGTGGAGGAGGATAATCGTACCCTCCAGAAGATGCAGGGGGTTGAGGTGGTGGTGAAGATCCACTACTACTACCACTTTTCGCAGATGACGCAGCGTCCTGGGATAACACTTGTGGGGTCAGGATGAGGAGCAATGCTAGTACACGAGCCATTTTATTTTTTCCTCTACATTTATGTCTTTTTTTTAAATGCAACTGCGACGGGTGCCAACGAGTGAATGACTACAAAGAAAAAAACACTTCATACGGAAAAAAAATTCTTTATTGCGATTCTTTCATGAAATGGACTAGCATGATATTTCATAAATACATTTATTTTAAATACTGAGAACACGAGAAATAATTTACATAAGAAATCCTTAATTTACATAAAGCACCAACCACCGATTTAACATTTTTACAATCTTCCTAGAAATAAAACAACAACAGTTACACATTATTCATCATAAAAAAAACATTTTTTTATAATTCAAATTCCAAACTCACGATATTATTTTTTTTAAGAAAAGAAGGAACCTCCATTTAATCATCATCATCATCATCAGTGGGCACGAACAGTTCATTCTCCTCGAGGAACGCAGCAATGTTTTTTGAGATCGTGGCCCACAAGGAGCAATCCAAACGTCACTGTACTCGTCACCCCCATTATCCCTAGCTTCACCTTTGACGGTTCGGGGAGGAATGCTCCCGTCTCCGATGTCGTTGCTGAACGGGTCGGTTGCTGAAACATTGTTGTCATGGTTTTTTTACTACTACTCCACCTCATTTGGGAGCTTAGTATTACTCTTCGGGTTAGTGCACTCCACATCTTCTCTTTTTTTAAATTATTAAAATTTTTTTTATTTAAATAAAAAAGGATCTTTTTTTTCTGTTGCAGTTGTAGGATGAATTGAAGTTGATGTGTTCCGTGGGGTGTGTATGCAGCACACATGTGGATTTTTTTTATACCTGCTCTCTGGGTTTATGTGCATTTTTGTGCATGAAACGTACATTTTCATTCATGCGCATGTATGAATGCATTGAATTTATACTGCAGTGGTTATTCTTTCCAAAGAGAAAAATATTTTTTTATGTTACGTTCAGTACATGCACACTTTTTTCTCACGTTACCCCAATAAAATTTGATTATTTCAAACCGGCAACCCCACCAAATCATAATCATCATCATCATCAACATCAAAATATTAAACGATCATTAAAAAAAATTAATAATTTATAAAAAAAAATGTCATTAGCAACGAAGCAAAAGTTGGAGTTGAAGAAGAAGAGAGTAGACTCCCCATTGGCGAAATACAACGGAGCAGGCCAGCTATTCTGTGTCCTGTGCAACGCCCAAGTGAAGAACGAAATCTACTGGACAGGTCACGTCAACGGGAAACAGCACCGCGACAATCTACTCCAACTCAAACAAGCGAAACGTACACAACCTAAATCATCATCAGATAATAATGTTGATCAACCACCACCACCGCCAGTGTTCAAACGCCCAGCACCACCCCCACCATCACCATCACAAGATGAGCAGCAGCAGAATAGTCATTCTTCAGCAAAGATCATGAGACTGGAAGTCGCTGAGCAGGAGCTGGAGAGTATGGCCGTTGAAGAGATCACAAGTAATGAAGAGATACAGGATGAGGTGGAGGTGGAGGAGGAGAAGCAGGAGCCGCTCCCAGCANTGTGCAACGCCCAAGTGAAGAACGAAATCTACTGGACAGGTCACGTCAACGGGAAACAGCACCGCGACAATCTACTCCAACTCAAACAAGCGAAACGTACACCACCACCACCACAACCTAAATCATCATCAGATAATAATGTTGATCAACCACCACCACCATCAGTGTTCAAACGCCCAGCACCACCACCCCCATCACCATCACAAGATGAGCAGCAGCAGAATAGTCATTCTTCAGCAAAGATCATGAGACTGGAAGTCGCTGAGCAGGAGCTGGAGAGTATGGCCGTTGAAGAGATCACAAGTAATGAAGAGATACAGGATGAGGTGGAGGTGGAGGAGGAGAAGCAGGAGCCGCTCCCAGCAGGATTCTTCGACGACCCAAAAGAGGATGCGAAAGCGAGGGGTCAAAAGTTTAAGGATCCCCAGGAAGCGGAGTGGGAACGGTTCGTGAAAGAGATCGCTACTGAGGACCTGAAGAGTACTGAGATCGTTGGGGTCGAGGAACAAGNCCAGCACCACCACCCCCATCACCATCACAAGATGAGCAGCAGCAGAATAGTCATTCTTCAGCAAAGATCATGAGACTGGAAGTCGCTGAGCAGGAGCTGGAGAGTATGGCCGTTGAAGAGATCACAAGTAATGAAGAGATACAGGATGAGGTGGAGGTGGAGGAGGAGAAGCAGGAGCCGCTCCCAGCAGGATTCTTCGACGACCCAAAAGAGGATGCGAAAGCGAGGGGTCAAAAGTTTAAGGATCCCCAGGAAGCGGAGTGGGAACGGTTCGTGAAAGAGATCGCTACTGAGGACCTGAAGAGTACTGAGATCGTTGGGGTCGAGGAACAAGCTACTGCTGTGGATAGGGAACTTGAGCAACAAAAGTTTAAGGATCCCCAGGAAGCGGAGTGGGAACGGTTCGTGAAAGAGATCGCTACTGAGGACCTGAAGAGTACTGAGATCGTTGGGGTCGAGGAACAAGCTACTGCTGTGGACAGGGAACTTGAACAGATCGAGGAGCAGATGGTCGCGTGGCAGAGGTGGGGATTCTATAATTGTTTCATTTTTTTATCAAAATTTTATTTTTTTATAATATTTTTTTCGGCCTTCCGAAAAAAGCTGGATCCTGGGAGCGCAGCTCCCGGGATTTTCAGACCCGAAATCCCGTAAAATTCGGGAAAATCCCGACGGGGAAAAAAATTCCCGAGAGAAAAAAAAAATCGAAAAAAAGGGAAAAGAAAAAAAAAAATAAAAGAGGGTAAAAATCTTGGGGGGAAGCGCGCGAAAAAGATGGCCATTTTTAGCCATTATGGGAATTAAGGGATTCCTCCATCTAATCGTTTTTAGAAGCTAGGTGTTCAATTTTCCTATATTAGAATGCATTCAGGATTTTCCTAACAATTAAAATCCACTTAAAATTAGACCTTTCACTTATGCCACATGCCACTCCAAACATTTAACTTGTAACCGCTTGGTTTGTTCATTTTTACTAACTACTGAATCCACTTAAAAAGCCACTTAAAAGCTCATTCGAAATCGTTTGAAAAATTGAGGGAGGCCGTTACTTTAACATTTGGAAATTGATTAACCGTCAACGCAGGAAGTAGTTGATTTTTTTCATTGCAACATATGGATTGTGAAAACTCTTTCGTAAACCCTTGTAATGCAATGCAATGTTGAGTGTTGAGAATAACTTATTATATTTTTTTAAATTTGTTAACGTCCGCGGAGTGTTAAATCTTTTTTTATTGAACTGGGCGTGTGGCATCTCAGGTATCTTCGAACTCTCTTCGTGCAAATATTTTGCAACGCCTCATGTGTAATGAGCTGCTTTCTTTGACAACCTTAACTTGGCAGACATTAAAACAGTATTCTGAGAACTATTTTCTCGCCGATAACCCTTCTCAACTATTTGGTTATCGCTGTTTTTAGAGCTTAATTTATTTCTGCCTGATATAAGTCGCTTCCTGTGGCTCTTAACAACGTATTGGCGGGAGGTTTTTCAAACATTGAGGCCCAAAACCGTTTAAAAAGGCCCTCTTTTTCGCGCGGTTCCTCCCAAGATTTTTACTCTCTTTTAATTTTTTTCTTTACCTTACTTTTTTTAAATTTTTTTACGGGAAGACTTAAAAAACTGATAATAAAAATTCGGGATTTTTTGGGTGCCAAAAATCCGGCTCCCGGGATTTCGAGGGGTCTGTGCAATTTTTCGGAAGGCCGTATTAGAGTTCCATCAAAGTATTGTGTTTAGCATAATTTCTGTCTGACCCTAAAAATACCAGAAATCTATCCCATTCGCACATTCCCCCAATACTAATGCTGGATTTATACTCTCACTTAACGCGTCCGTAACGCGAGTTACAACAATGCATCAACAATCAGGTTGCGGACGCGTTAAGTGACAGTATAAATCCAGCATAAACTGTAAGTCCAGTCCTGTGGAACAAACGAAAAGAATGTAGTTGTGCCTTCTTTTAAAAGCGTGCTTCAAATTATTCAGCCCAGCTGGTTTGAATTGAAAATCATCGATGTAATTCCAAAAAATTCTGTTACGCTATTTGTGACCATTCAATCCTAACCTAATGCCTGGTTTACAGTCTCACTTAACGCGTCCGTAACGCAAGTTACAACAATGCGAGTTGATTGTTGACGTATTGTTGTAACCCACGTTACGGACGCGTTAAGTGAGACTGTAAACCAGGCATAACTCCACGACGGACGGAGTATGAATTATAAAAGCTATTGATTTTATTGTTAGTCTTTCTTTTCCCACCCGGGGTGGGCAACCCCACGCCCATCGACATCTAAACAAATGTAGTAGTACCTACTTATAAAGTTAGCCTGAAAACAATGTTCATCGCCTACCACTTGGAATTTGGAACAAGGCACAATTAACAAGAGATTAGATTTGTGATCAATCCCTTATCATAATCACTAATCAAGTTTCACAGTTCCGACTTCCGACTTGTCTTACGGGGATTATTGGACTCGAGTTTTAGCTTTTGCCACCTGACATCTTATTTCGTAATTCTTTTCGAAAATTCCAAAAAATCTTACCACATCAGTTAAGAAATGCTGACATCCGTAGCAGAGTGATACGTTTTCCAGAGGAGGGTCTCTTGAGTCACTTCGTCTCTAGAAATCCAAAAATCGAAATTCCTTCATTCAAAAATTCCATGATAAGTAACTTTATAGCAAAAAGTTGTCGGTTCATGTAGTCACTACCTTGCAAAACTGACAAGATGTAATTACTACACCTGATTCTAAGGTTGGCGTTTGGTTCCCACTTGATTGTAATTTTCCACCGATCCTTGTCAACGTTGACACCGTGGCGGGATATCCCTTCTGTAGATTCACAATGAAGTCGTCGCACTGCCTTTCCACAGAGTCAATCTTCATTTTTCTCTTCCCACCTTTGCTGAGAATGCCTTCAGTGCAGGGCTCCTCCAATGTGTCAATGTAGCTCCGTAGATCGTCATCGGAGAAGTCGATTAATGGGCGGCACGTCTTTTTCCCGTTTGGATTGGAAGTGGTAAATGACTGAAATTGACCAAGGGAGAGAGATGACGAAAGGTTCTTGTTCAAATGCAATGTCCGCAATCCGAGTCCGAGTCTCGCAATGCCCCAGTGGCTTCTTGTCTTTAATTGACTCGGGTTAACTTTTTTAATGTGCACAAATCAATAATGTTACTAATTCTAAATACCATTTCATCCGCGACCTGCAATCCCCTTCCTAAGGACATCATGGAGAACATC
>JAHZMX010000481.1:0-15381 GCA_027743895.1 Seira musarum
TTGCAAAAACTTGTTGTTCGTAAAAGTTTCTCCCCGTGACTTATAGATAAAGTATGTATAAGTAAGTAATACTTCCGTGATGGTCTAAATATTTTCTCTGTTCCTCTCCAGCGCATCATATTAATAATAATATGCAAAAGTATATAAATAGTTTATTCAACAACAACCCCACATTTTTTGTTATTAAAAGTTTTCTCTAGAGAAAGAACGCGAATAGTTGATCCGAAATTAAAAACAGGAATGATCGAATTTTGAGACGATATTGTTATTATTTCTTTATTATTATTATTATTTTGTGGAAAAGGAATTTCGCCTGAATTCCTTGATAAAAAATTTTTTTCCGTTAAAAATCCTTGACCACATCATCATCTTGATGATGATGATGGTGCTGGACAGACACAGAGAGAGAGAGCTACAGAGAGAGGGGATATCTGCTGTATATAATAATAAAAATAATAATTCAATAATCGGTTCATCCATCTGGAAGATATGATGATGTCCAGTGAAGCGGCAATGTAAAAAAAAACCGTTGTGTACTACAGCATTGCAGCAGGGGTATAATATGAAAGTATTTTATATGATACGTTCCGTGAATCATTGAAATTGTAGATTCAATTACAAAGACGTGTAGCTGTCAATTTTCGTACTACTGATCGAGGTGTCATCGTGTCGCGGAGGATGCGCGTTTTTAGATTATTATTAATGATAGATGTTCAACCTGGTAATGGGGTACATTGAGACGGTTCAGGAATTACATATCTTTTTGCTTCTTTTTTTTAGGTGAAGCGATCCACCTAGCCCGTGACTTTGGGTACGTGTGTGAAACAGAGTTTCCAGCAAGACAAGTGGCGGAGTACTTGACGCGAAACCACACGGCGGATCCTACAGACGCATACCGACGGAAGGACGTGTTGCTCGCCACCAAGTGAGTCATCCTTCATAAAATCGATCAGACTTATTAAGTAAATTGTAAATGAAGCATGGGTGTAAAATTGATATTTGTTTGGTGTGTACTAACGGTGGTGGCAGTATTATTCCTCTCGGGGACTTGCCCAACAAGGTCGAACACCACCCCGGCTCCAATAAGGACAAGAACAAATGACGGTCATGAGTCATGCCACACTCTCTACTTATTCTTCTTTTATTATCATCGTCATACTCTCTTGTGTATCAATGCAAAGAACAAACTTTTCTTTTTTTTTTGTTCGACGACGACGACTTGTGCCACGACGACATTTCTCATCACCACCATCATCAATTTGTAAAAGCTTTATTATATTATTATTACTGTAAATAACAATTTTTTTTGGAATTTTTTGAGATTATCGATGCCATGTTTTTTTTTTGTTGTTGTTTTACAGTATTTTGTAGGATTTTAAAAAGTATTATTATTATTTAAAATGTATATTTGTTATTTGTTTTTAAAAAAATCGTGCAATATATCTTACATGCAGTTGTATAAAAAATAATAATAATAATAATAATATTCGGAAAGAACACTATTTAGCAAACAATAAATAAAAAGAACAATTTTAGAGTAAATATATAAAAAAACGTTTATTTCATGTACAAAAAAACGAAGCATCAAGATAAATATAACAATAATCACAGAAAATAATTTCTCTTTTTTTTCTATTATTTTGGTCAGCAATAAATTAAAATTTGTGCGTGGGAGTGTGCATTGATAATAATGAAAAAAGGCACGCGAAGCAGAGAGAGAGAGAACGAGAGATTTTAGGAAGCATATAATATTCAGTGTGCTGCTGCAGCGACGTTTTTATATTAATTGGCACGCAGGTTAAATATATATATTTTAAAATAGCCCAACGGATTTCTTCAACTCGGTCTTCCTCCACGATTGGAGCTGGGAGAACTGGACGCGTGGCATCGAAAACAGGCGCTGCAATCACGTTTAAACATTATTGAGTTTTTTAAAGTCAAAACTTTCCCAGTTTTCAGATCATTACTGCTTGCCTCACTCACCTCAAAGTCCTCGTCACTGACATAGTCCTCGAGCCGACTCAAGTCCACACCATCTGGTTTCTCCATGAGCTCTTCGACAGTGTACGTCTTCTTGGAGTTCAGTTCCTGAAGCACCTCGGTCAACAACACCTTCTCGTGGTCGCATTTCCCGTCCGCCAAATGGTACTCACGAGCCTCTTTCAGGGCAGGGAGACTATCGTCCCAGTACGGGAAGATGTGCGTGAATTCTGGGGGTTCTATTCCCGCGTAGACTAGGTAGCATTTCTTTGCTGACTTGAAGCTACTGAAAGATATCGCTGACTCGACTGAGCAGCGACGATAGCGAGGCCACATCGTCGTTAGTGGGGTTGAATCTGAATGTACAGTTAAATTTATATTTTACTAAATGTGTGGAGTGATAGAATTATAAAAATGAATTATGTATATAAACGTACCATGCAAACTGGAGTCGTCATCTTCAGGAACGTATTCACGTTTGATGGTGCGTCTCCATCCTTGCCAGAGATAAATCACGTTTTCTTGCGACATGACCATGAACATACCTACGAATTTATTGAGTACATGATCATGACATGGACAATTCAAATAAAATATATTTAAACCAAAACAATAAATAAAATAAAATAAAAGAATTACTTGGCTGTGACACGTTGTCCCCGTACAAGTCCTCCTGAACGGCAGGAAATCCCCCATCATCCCGTCTAGGACTGACCACGGGTAACCCTTCAAACTTTCCATTGAGGCAAGTGAACCGGAACATCATGATAGGAACTATATTGCCACTACTACTAGTAGTAGTAGTAGGGACCTTAACTCGATTCGGAGCATCGTTCTTGAAACACGACCAGAACGAATCAGTCTCGTTGGATTGTTTCACTTTAATGACTTTGGTGATTGAGGAAGGCCAGTTTGGGTTCCTTAGTGTTGCGTCTGCTCCCACAAGGGCAACCTACGAAATCAAATTTGATATAAAAAGATTGATATTTTAACTTTAAGAACCAATCCCGAATCATTCGGGGTTTCCAAATGCATACACAAGTAAGTAGATATTTTTCATACCTTCCTGATTTCACTGGAGGAGGCAGCACCAAACCAAACGTATGTAACTTTGTGATCCAAGTCCAACAGGAGAAAGCACCCGTTAATAGTAGGGACCTTAACTCGATTCGGAGCATCGTTCTTGAAACACGACCAGAACGAATCAGTCTCGTTGGATTGTTTCACTGTAATGACTTTGGTGATTGAGGAAGGCCAGTTTGGGTTCCTTAGTGTTGCATCTGCTCCCACAAGGGCAACCTACGAAATCAAATTTGATATAAAAAGTTTTATTTTAACTTTAACAACCAATCCCGAATCATTCGTGATTTTCAAATGTATACACACGTAAGTAGATATTTTTCATACCTTCCTGATTTCACTGGAGGAGGCAGCACCAAACCAAACGTATGTAACTTTGTGATCCAAGTCCAGAAGCAGAAAGCACCCGTTATTCCGCAGACTCGACGTGGAGCACTGCACCTCCATGAAATGAGCTTCCTCTTCGGTGGTCCCGAGAGTCACGTACAGTCTCTGCTTACCTTTAAGACTGTTCTCCAAAGCACCCGTTATTCCGCAGACTCGACGTGGAGCACTGCACCTCCATGAAATGAGCTTCCTCTTCGGTGGTCCCGAGAGTCACGTACAGTCTCTGCTTACTTTTAAGACTGTTCTCCAGATTGTCGTGGACAAACATTTTCCCTTGGAACAGTGACAGGAATGCTGGTGGCTCGTAGTTTTGCTCCACACGGATCTGGACAAAAAAACAAAAACATCAATATTTGTAAAAAAAACTCTTGGTAAATTTAATATTTATGTAATATTTTTAAAATTCACCTGTGGTCCCCGACTACTGCACCCACCCCCACCTTTCTCTTCCATATCATCCAACATCAACAGTCATGAGAGCAGAAGCTCCTTGCTCAGTAATTTTCGACTTTTTCCCATGCCAGAAAAAGTACGCGCACCTGTCTCTCCCTCCGATAGTTGTGCAATTGTGCCTGGACTGGTTCCCTTTGAGGTCTTTCCCAATGAAATTGATCGTGTACTGCCACCGGATCACGTACGTGCTGTACGAATTGAAGTGGCCTAGTTGGGATTCAGGGACTTCTGACTTTGAAAACTCTGAAATTGCCCATGCGTTCAACTTGCTCGTCGTGATCGTGTAGTTCCGCCGTTCCTTTTTTTGAAACAAAAATAGTTCATTTGTACATCACACCTGTTTTCAAAATTGTGTGGAAATCCAACAGAACAACACGACTTGCTTACTTGTACATCGATAATCTCCCTCCCCCGTTTCACGTCGAATCCTTCAAGCACCAAACTAACGTTTTTCACTTCCTCCTCCCAAGCGCCACTCAGGCTCTCAGGCAGTGCAGGCACAAACGCATACTCGAGGGTTTTCTTTCCTTTCCCGTCGGGCTCCTTCTTCCCAACCCGTATCCTGCCAACTTCTTCGGGCCAATCAAAAAACTTTTCAATGAACAGGATCGGCTCCATGTGTTGATTTACCCTGCGGAGCCAGCACCAGCTGGGTCTTCTCCCGTTGACATCCTTCCCGCCACACACGTCGTCAAACTCTTTACCCATTCCCTCCATTTCAAACAGTTCCTGAGCCAATTTCCACCCGAGCCTCTTCTTGTCCACTGCAGCCTTGCTCCCGGCCCAAACGTACATTTCTGGGCCAAAGTCGAATATGAGCACCTGCTCGGGCTCCAGCAGCTTGTACTTTGGCACGCAGCCCCAGTACTCCCTCAACGGCTCCAGTTTTTCGTCCAACTCGTCCTCCGTGATAACCCTCCAAACTTTGTTCCGACTGATAACTCTAGATTCATACTCCTCATCTGCTTGGTCGCCAAGTAGCTCGGGAGTATCGCGAATCCTCTTTTCATTGGCCCCGAGCACTTCGAAGAACGAGTCCCAAGCTGTGCTCCCTCTGGAAGTGTCCTCCTGCAGCGTGATCACTTTTGTATGGAGGTTGCACCCAAACTCTTTCTTTTGGATCACATGCGCCACAATGTCAAGAGACTTGGACCGCTCCATCCGGTTGGAGTACTCTCCGATGAAGTGGTAAACTTTGGTTTGGGTGACCAGGATAAAGTTGTCTCCGGAGTTGATTGAGGAAAGCTCTGGAGCAGCGAGTCTCGACTGGACAAACCGTTTCCCTTTGACTCTGATGAGTAGCGGATAGGGGTATTGTGCGCTGATTTCCTGTTGGGCTCGTCTCAGTTTCACTGACGTAAAGTCTTCTTTGCTCGCTAGTCCTGCGAGTGCTTCGATGGACAAGTGGGCGTGTGAGGCGGAGGTTGCTACAAACAGGAAAAACATATATAATCATATTTTAAATAAAGACCAACCATAAATGAAATATTATTATTTTTAGTCGTGGTCGCGCAATTACAGTTCTCCATCTGAATCCTCCTCCGAATGTTATCCCGCTCCCTGATCTCAGGATTCACGTCGACGTAGGTCTGTTCCTGCAATCTCCCAGCCAGTGCCTTGATCGGGTTCCTGGTCCCTTTGTTGTTCCTGACCACACGCACGTTCCTCTTGCTCCCAAGAAGCTGCCTCCCTTCGGGTTTGATGATCGCGTTGAATGACTCGTCCTCAACAATGACCGGGAATTTCCCAGTCTTGGTCTTGCTGCTTGTTTCACTGTTGAAAAAACTCGTGAACGTCTCGTTATCGTTTTTGATAACCGCGACAGTGACATGTTGACTGGTTGACTGTTTCTCCTGCTGCTCCTTTTCCTGCTGTTGTTGTTGAGGTTGAACGCGACCGTACCTCATGCTCTTGCTCCGTTGGAACAAACTGTTCTTGGGACTATTTCTGGACTCATCGTTCTTGTTGTTCGGACTTGCTGCAACAGTGCTGCAGTTGCTTATGCTCTCGTCCGTCTTGCTTCCCCTCATTCCCCGCAGCACGTTTTTGAACGAGTTGCTCTTCTTCTTCGTTGGGCTACCACCACTGCCTTCTACTTCAACTTTCTTTCCAGCGCGCTCCAGTTTCCCTTGGACAGTGAAATCCTTTGCATCCTTTTCTCCGACCCGCTTTCTCCATGACTCCTGGGAACTCTCGAGCATTGATAACCTGTTTGCGAGTATCCCATTCTGTGGTTTCTTATCTGAATTGTTGTCGCTCAGTCCATCGATAATTTCGACCTCTGGGTTCGGCTTGCTGATCCGTTTCTTCCAGCTGGATTCACCAGAGATTTGCAGGGCCGCTATTTTCTGGCTTATCGAGTTTCCCTGTCCGGGGGATTTTTTAGGGCTACTTGAAGACGCAGTGGGAGTGGATGAACTGGGTGAACTGATCCCTGAGGAAGGACTAGTGTCGGATGAACTGCTGGTGGGTTTATCGTAAACGTGGGAGAAATCAATTTTCCCCAGCTCGATTTTCCGTTTATAGAACGTCTCCGATCCCCGCCTGGAACTGGCAGTGTTATTGTCTTCCATTTCCATGGTGGGACTATTTATGGGTTCCGACCCTCTCCTGTACGTCCTGATATCGTCCTCTTCGCACTTTTTCACAGAGCAAATGTGGGGACTACTCTTGCGCATAATACTCGAGGTGGACTCAAGCGCAGACATTGTGGCTAGGCCATAATGCACTCTCGTCGAAACTTTTGCACGGTTTCTTCAGGCAGGGCTTAATTGGGGTGTCTGAAGACACGAGTATAGGTATGGACTCGGAGCTAGGTGGTGCCTTGTTCTTTAGGATGGGTCGTGGTGGGGGCGGTGTGATGCTGGTGCTGTTGTAATCGCTGTCGCTGATTTCTTCAGAACTGGACTTCTTCTTCAGGATCGGTTTCGGGTCAGGTTCGTGGAGTGACTCTCTGGAAGAGCAGTAGCTGGAAGCTGTCGACCTCAGCGACGATGTTGTTGACACGTCCGGTTGCGAAGAGCTCGTGGAAGTTTTTCTTTTTAGAATGGATCTGTGGCTGGTTGATGAGGATGATGATCTCCTGTCACCCCACTCGTACTCGTCTGAGAACCTCGCTTGGTGGACTGTGTGGATGTTGGACCCTAAGGAACACCTCCTCGGCTGCTTCAAGATCCCCTTGAACTCAGAGTCGGAGTTACCGTCAACACTTAAGGAACTACACGAGTGCTTCAGTATCCCGCGTGATGACGCTTGGTTGTTCTCAAAGTCTTCTGTCGAGCTGTAGTACTGTGCTTCTGCCGAGTTCCTCCTTCCCGTTAAACTTCTCCCCGTGCTCGAGCCTGTTATAAAAGCAAATTATTAAATTGTTTTTAATGTATGCTCCTGCCCCTGGAGAGGAAGACCCATCTTTTTATTGGTCGTAGTATATTTTACGAATTTTAATTATTTTTTTATCAGTTGTAGTGAAGAAATCCGAATTGAATTCATTTTTTTCTAAATTAATTAATTAGTTAAATGATGCCTCATGAAAAAAAAAGTGTAGTGTACCAGAGTAGCTCCTAGAACGTCTCCTGTAAGGTTCCTGAAGCTGTTCTCCTCCGCTACCACCGCATCCCGCAGCACTACCACATCCACTACTACTACTACCACCACCACCACTACAACTCTCATTCGCCTCGACGATATCAGTAGCGAAACTAACGGTGGTGCTGCACCCAGTCCCGGAATTGTCGTCAGTGGTGGAACTGTCCCGTTTCTTCAGAATACTCGAAGGTCTTCGTCTATGTGACTGGTCCGGTTCGTCTGTAATGATCACTATTGGATCCAGGACCAGAATGTCTGGTGGCTTACTTGTACCCACTACAGGTTCTTCAGGAGACGTTGTTGTTGTTGTTGTTGATGATGATGATGATGAGGAATCAGGGGAGAAATGCTGCGTAGGAGGTGGAGGCGAGTATAGCGTTGATGATGAGTTGAGTTCCTCTGGATAGAATTTAATATTTTTATTTAATTAAAAAATATTTTTTAGAGGAGGAGATCTGGGTACAGAGAGAGAGAGACCTGTTGTGATTGTGTGTGTTGTGTGAGGTTGTTATACTGTTCCTTTTTTTTTACTTCACAATATGATATCATGGTACAGTTTTTTTATGTAGCAATAAAAATGATTGAAGCACAAAAAGAAATATATTAAGCAATATCTGGTTCTTTATTAGAGCAGATTCTTTTCTTTAGCGACTTTGCGAGCGTGCACTGGCATAAAAAAAATAATATATGATGAAGTTGTTTCAAGAGTCCGTCAAGCGAAACGGTTTTTGTGCATGCGCCTTAATAATACACACAATATGTGTAAAAAAATAAATCTTTCGACACAGTGTCAATTTTTTTGGGGGAGATGGTGGTGGTAGTTGCAAGGTATTTGATCCCGCAGTTAACTCGTTACTCTTATATTATTAATAATGCACTTTTTATAGTGAGGTACCTTGGATCTACCTGTCAACTATTTTTTAAGGAAAAAAAACAGATACTTCTTACGATGAAGCTTATATAATATGTTTTGTTATTCGAATGCGGAAGAAGAGTTTTTGTATGAAAACGGGATAATGTGTGGATTTTATATTATACCACCACCATCCCCCGTTAAGTTGTGCGTTTTCTTCAACAGATCTGCCGTGGTAGTATGTGTGTGTATGTATAATTAATGCATGATCATGAGTGTTTAAAAGTACTTACGCGATTCATCATTTGATCTTCTCCTCACAGTGTCCAGCTCCAATTTCAATCCAACACGTTTGTTAGTAGGACGCTCACTAGTTGTAGTGTTGTTACCACAACTTCTGCTCTCAGGAGAAGCAGCAGTATTATTATCACTTTTATTCCCTTCATTTTTGGCAAAGAACTCGAAAGCGTTAAGGAAACTATTGCGATCAGGTCTGTCGTCGGGTTGTGATTGNGAAGAAGAGTTTTTGCATGAAAACGGGATAATGTGTGGATTTTATATTATAAAACCACCACCATCCCCCGTTAAGTTGTGCGTTTTCTTCAACAGATCTGCCGTGGTAGTATGTGTGTGTATGTATAATTAATGCATGATCATGAGTGTTTAAAAGTACTTACGCGATTCATCATTTGATCTTCTCCTCACAGTGTCCAGCTCCAATTTCAATCCAACACGTTTGTTAGTAGGACGCTCACTAGTTGTAGTGTTGTTACCACAACTTCTGCTCTCAGGAGAAGCAGCAGTATTATTATCACTTTTATTCCCTTCATTTTTGGCAAAGAACTCGAAAGCGTTAAGGAAACTATTGCGATCAGGTCTGTCGTCGGGTTGTGATTGTTGTTGTTGCGGAGCACCACCACCCCTTCTCCTGCTGAACTCATTATTATCGACCTCTCCACCGCCAAACTGCTGTTCAAGTATCCAGCGCTCAGCAGTCTCTTTGTGGAACCTGCGTCTCCGCTCCTTGATCTGGTCGATCCTGAGCCTCCTCAGCAACCCGTCGTCGTCGTCCTTCTCAGACATGCTTGATATGTTTCTCTTTCTCTCTATTATATTTTTTAAAGCACTATGGTAACTATTCCACAGGTTCGTACACGTTTCCAGGGTGATCAAGTCCAGGAATCATGGCGTCGTTGGAACTAACTTCATAATAATAATATCAAAAGTCCAAACCAGGAACTTTTTATTTTTCCAACTATTTCACATATTTTTTTTCCTCCCTTCATTGCTCAACAAATCATTTTATTGGCAACCCATTTTTGGCAAAGCGACCACACGTGCACCACCACCACAACTTAAGATTTTTGTGTGCGTGTGTGTGTGCACGCTATACAATTTTTATTTGATTTCGAACAATTTCCATTTAAAGCATGGAAAAAAGTTTTCTGGAGAAGATACAAGATCGTGTTGAAAAAAAAATTATGCTGCTATATTTAGACTTGTTTCCTGTCAACGAACACAAAAAACAACTTCAGATCTCATCGTGAAATGCTGCTGATTGGAATTTGTCAAAGAAATTTAAAATTGTCAAGCTCGAAATCGATGCATTTTCTTATCCGAATATCTAAAAAAATGATAAGATTAACATTTTTTACGTGCCTTGTGATACGAACAAGAGCTTATCACATTCTCAATTTAAACTATTCAAATGTACATAAAAAAAATTATTGTTTATTTGATGCCTATATATGTACGAACATGTACATTTATAGGACATTTTTACTTTTTTTGTGGTGCAAACCCCACTTCTATACTTCGTGCTTTTTTTTCCATCTGATCAGGTTATTTTTTTTAAAACACTCGACTCGTTCTCTCTCTTTAACACGGATATGAGGTCTCTCTGTCTGAATATATATATATATGGGAAGATCTTCATCGTAATTGTTTGGTGCTTCTCACATTATATCATCATCATCAGTTCTCTCTCTTTAACACGGATATGAGGTCTCTCTGTCTGAATATATATATATATGGGAAGATCTTCATCGTAATTGTTTGGTGCTTCTCACATTATATCATCATCATATGAGTTCAGTTCAGCGTAGGTTGAAACATGCTAATTTGTAAAAGGGATTCGTTTCTTTTTTTTTCTAGGACATGTGCAGAAAAAAAAACTGGTATTCTTTCAAACGAGCCCTTCACTTTTTTTGTATTAAGTCATGTGTGGGATGGGAAATCTAAAAAATAAAATAAAATAAAACAAGAGAATTGACTTGAGTGACTTTGAATGATAATAGACAGATTAGGAATTGGACTTCTCGGGCAAAACGGCTTGTGGTTGGCCTTGTAAGCCAAACCCAGAAGCCGTTTCTACAAGGCTTTTTGAAAAATCTGAACACCGTCTCTAAATGGACTTGTACTGTAGCAAATAATGAAAAAGAAGGCTGAATAACAATTTTCTGGGACCGGAGTAATGAAATAAGCTTTTTCGAAATGGCGCCATTTTCAATCATGTATCATATTGCCCCAATCGCGCCTACAAGCCCAATCTTGCAGAAGCCCAAAACCTAAACTGTGTTTCTAGAAGTCGGGCCTTCTAAGTTACAAGCCCAATCTACAAGTCTGGGCTTGTATTCCTAATCTGTCTANCCCCAATCGCGCCTACAAGCCCAATCTTGCAGAAGCCCAAAACCTAAACTGTGTTTCTAGAAGTCGGGCCTTCTAAGTTACAAGCCCAATCTACAAGTCTGGGCTTGGATTCCTAATCTGTCTAATTACACTAATGAGAGCCTAGAGTCAGGAAAGGAAAGGGTTTCATAATAGTAAATGGACAGGTTTGGTTACAGGTGGGCAATAATAATAATTACAAAACAACCTGACTAAGTCAGTGACCAGTGATGAATCATCACAATCACAAGCTTTTTAGTGCGAAAGCAAACCCTAGCCATCTCTAGTTTGATTTTCCATTTGACTGGGGCACAGTAAGAATTCAATTTTTTCAGGTTTGACGGTCGAAAATGCTGTTCCTGTCGAAAAGCGAAGGACAAAGGAAACCAATCAAAAATTTGTGAGTGCAAGAGCCTAGCCGCTTTCGAGTCAATTTGCTCCGCAGCGCAAAAACGATTCACAAAATCAATATCCGCGACAAAGGCTCTCATCCAGAAACTTTCGTACTGGGAAAGCGTCAAACCAGGAACGGATGGCTTATCTGTAGTAGGAGGTTACATATGGCTACTCAGCTACACATATCAACATTTGATTGACGGACCGAACACTCGGGAGGAATATCGAATGCAAAACCACATTCACGAAATTAAGGAGCTCTACCAGATTTTGGCACAAGCGGGAGAATTATTTCTGGAAATGGCGACATCTTTTCATGAAAACATTTTAAATATGCGAATGGAAGGACTGCAGGTAAATAATTCAACGATGACTTAAACTTCATTCTTTTCAATACTTGCTGGTTATTTTAATTAATTTTTTTATTGATTGATTGAATTATTATTTGAATTGAATCGGTTAGCGATTTCTTTTCATAGTTGATTTCCACCAAGTAATCCATGAATGACAATTACACATAAAGTAATTCAATGCTTTAATTCCAGGTACTCAAAAAGTTAACAAAAAAGTGGAAAATAGACGACCACTACAATCCCCTCTTGGTTCGAACAGAAATAGTAAAAATGATACCAAGGCCCCGAAAAAGACTCGGAAATGGCTTGGATAGCCCTATTGATATTGACGATGATGATGATGTATTTGCGGTTAAATGGTCGCCTCTTGTAGTCTTCGTTCAGATGAGCCACACGGAAAGTATGAAACCGTTTGGAAAGATTCATCCTCAGGACAGAGTAAACGTTTTCGTAAAATTCCTTAAGCGCACTTTGGACATTGTGGAAATGGCAGCAGAGGACGTAACCGTTATAGCAAAGGACCTAAAGGATATCAAATTTCGGAAGGAAAATACTGAGGTCGACCATACAGGAAGAGAACTGACTGCAGCAATGTTAGAGTT
Source organism: Seira musarum (assembly GCA_027743895.1). Lineage (NCBI taxonomy): Eukaryota > Metazoa > Arthropoda > Collembola > Entomobryomorpha > Entomobryidae > Seira > Seira musarum. Next base: position 12,357 of record JAHZMX010000481.1, read on the forward strand.
CTCGAAGAGTAATAACTATTGCCCAAAGTCCTTGGAAGATAAGGACAAGCGGAGATTGGTGATTCTTTTGAATGAATTTTGGTATGTGAGTATACATATACATTTAAAATGAGATATGACAAAAATTAAATTAACAAGACGTAAGCAGACTCTTTGAGAGCCAACCTGATAAAGTTGTTTTAATTGTTATGTAACTCTTGCTTTAATTCATTTTTTGGATTTTTTACGAAACATGATTTTGATTTTTTGTTTTTACTCTTACCTTTCCGTTATATTGATCTCTTTTCTAATTTTCGAGGCGTGTGCTAACAAACTTCTAATTTCCTGTCTTTAGGTATTCATTAGACGTTTTATACGAAAACATTTTTATTCTAATGCGACTCGTCGAGGAGACTCGGAACATCATTCGAACGTGTTATGTCTATAGTGACATCTTTTACAAATGGCACATGCCCAGTTACGACTGTTTTGTTAGCAACTTCAGTAGAAAATCTGTTCGAAGTAGTACTATGGGTGGGAGTGCTTTAATCCAAGCAAAAGAAATGTTGCACAGGTTGACTCCAAGTGACAAGAAGTTTTCCGAGACGACAAGTATCCTCAGTCTCATGGATTTTTCTTCCTGTATTTACCAAGGTGTTGTCCAAGAAATTCCTGTAGTGTGCGGGGAAATCACTTTGTGTTTGAAAACAGCAGATAATATGGAGCAAAAGGAAAGAGCCCATGGGCCTTGTCAGTGGAATTGTGGATAAAAGAAAAAGTGTTTCTACTGTCCATATCAAATATCAATAAATAACAATAACTTTAACTTTTAACAGACTTTAAGAGTTTATTGAGAAAATTTTATTTAATTTTTGTACTGACCAAAATTATCGCTCAATCAATCCAATAGAGTAACTGTTTTATAAAATGAAGTAGCTTAAATCGATTCGACTGCTCAACTATTTTTTAAAAATTTACTTTCAGAACTATTATTCTATTTTTAAATCATTCTACACTTTAAAACATTATTATCATATTCATGCACACAATTGCTGTAGCCCACGCGTGTCAAAAATTCATGCGAACTATTACTACACGGCCGACGGCGTGAGTATGGGATTCGGACCATGCAGATGGAGATCCGGTCGATAGTTGCTAAGATGCAACATAGGCAAACAAAACTGGGGGAATAGTAAAGCACATTATATTTTGACGAACTCACTAGCTCTAGTTGGTAAAATGTTTGTGCGTTACTGATTTGAAACAGCACGTTTTTGAAAACTACTATAAGTGGTGCGGTTGAATTCACTAGTCTTAAGATGGACGAGAAATTTTTGGAAGAATTGAAATCAGTGTCTGTACAGGACATCTTGCAAGAGGTTGGTTACATGAGATTTAAAGCTTGAAATTAGTAACTTTTGGTCAGGAGTAATATAATAAGCTGATGATTTTTTTCGACGAAAGCAACGACCCGCAACTGGATTTCGCTTGGGAACTGCGCGGGGTTCTAGAGCTCCTCCAAATGTAGCTACAAACACGATCTTAATGCCTGAAGCAAACTCCAGCTTTGTAACAGGAAATGGTGTTATGTCACCAACGACCGCCGTTGAATCTGATGAGATCACGACATTGGCAAGTTATCGTCCTGAGTCAGCAGCCTTCACATTTTCATTCAATCGGCCCAAAACTGGGAGAAAACGGCAGGAGTCTGATGATGGAGGGAGCGCAGTAATGAATCGGAGAGTACCATCGGCATTTAAAAGCAGTCGTGCGAATCATGTCAATAGCGCCGGGTAAAATAACGCTGAAAAAGAACAAATGATTCTTAATAATGTTCTTTTTTTACATCGGTTATTTTAATCCACAGTTTAAACCATGTCCGTGCCGCTTCATCTACAAAATCCACGACCTACATTCCAGAAGAAACGGTGGAGTTTATACCGGATTTAGATGACGTAAATGAAGAAGATCTTCAAATGACTGTAGCGTCTGCTCCGGCGTATGAAATTTTTTCATTGATTAGTTCATACTTTTTTGCCAAAAGTTATACATTTTTAAATTCAGTTTAATAATTAGAATCATCTCGTATTATGCTTATTTGTTTAGGTACGAAATCCAACGAATGGCAAGCTTGAAAGAATTGGATGCAGAGCTTATGCAAAGTAAACCGTTCTCTGTTGTTGATGGGGTGAATTTACGCAAACTTTGCAAATTCATTGTACCTGAAAAGCAACTGATCGAAGTAAGCTTGAGTATGTACAAGGCTTTAATTGTTTTCTGTGGCTCTGTATTTAATCTCGAACTTTTTAAATATCACAGCACGACGAATTATGGACATGGGATAGTTTGTATACTGAAGTAATCTCTTCTCCCGAGTTAGGAGATATTATGCGCATGTCCCGAATTGATACTGGAGATACCGATATTGATGCTATTACAACGAAACTACAGCAATAGTCGGCGGTCCCCATTTTACTAAAATGTTACGTAAATAAAGCTTAAGGTTTTTGAAATCATCCAATGCAGTTTGATCGAAAAATAAATAAATGTCGTTTGAATTTTTATTCTACCGACCGATCATACAATTTATTATTTGAAACTCGAAAGACATTTGGTCCTGAATCTGCTGAAGATACAATTGCAAAAATATTACAGACAAATGCATGGAATTACCTTTGACATAACCATAGAACTTTATGAATAACACTACATTAAAAAAATCTTTCGCTTCATCTTTAACCCTTGAAGCCTCCAACAAAATAAATGCGTTGGCTTTACCGTAGAAAACCAAATTCCTGTGAATTACTACGTTTCGAAGAGGTTTAGTCATGTCAAAATTGTCAAGTAAAAGGAATTATAATTTGTAACGATGTTAAAAAATGTCGACTGAAGATTCGGAAACGACATCAAAGTGCACATCTGTAACGCAATCTCAAGACGATACGGCAAGCATTTGTACCACAACTGAAACTCGAGTTGCTCAAGAGTCAACGGAGGATAATGACAGGGAGCAAATAAACCTTCCAGTCCCTTCTGATACTGAAGT
>JAHZMX010000482.1:0-17211 GCA_027743895.1 Seira musarum
CCAATCGACGTGCTATGCCTATCCACTCATTTCGGCTTCACTCATATGAATAAGACATGCTAGCTAATCCAAATGGTAGAATGTTGATGTTGAATGAAATGTTTGTTGTGTTGCGGCCGTTCCCTTTAAAACAGGGGAAAATGAGACTCCTGACTTTAAAAAACGGATTGTATCCATTTAGGAAACATCCAAATTGAGAAAAGGCTATAATTCTAATAACAAGGAAAGGCATGTATGCAAATATTTCTGAATGCTTAGATAAAGTCATCATCACTACGCCACTGTTCTATATCAGAGGAACGAAGAAGTAATGGTAAAAGGTAATATTAAATCTACTGAAATCTTTTTCATGTCAATTTCTGGTCTTTTGTTTTAACCGCACACCCAGTGCTTGGTGGAAGAGAAAGAAGCTTCTTTGTTTGGAACAGGCATTCATTTCATGCCCATTCTTCTGAAAGCCACTCTTGATACCGCTAGCCACAAACAATCCCTGTGAAAGTCAAGATACACTTTAATTAGCAAAGAATGTCAGTCTTATGGCTCACCTTTATTTTCTCCAAATTGAGCATAAATCAAACTAACGCTGCAGCAAATCATGCTTTTATCGACAATATCTTATATCGTATGGTTTCATAATGATACTTTACAGAGGTCGATGGTCATCATCGAAGGTAAAACTTTCATCACTTTTGTACACACACTTGCCCAAACCGAATTTCCAAGATGGGCTAAATATGTCATCAAAAGCTCTCCAAGAAAAAAAAACTCATGATTTTATCATGAAACTATATTTTTAATACTTTGGTAGCATGGGATCTACCCAATTCCAAAGAAATGCCCACGGGTAATTCATAATTCATGGAACATGTTCGCTATAAAAACCTTATTTTCTTAGTCTGGAACCCTTTTTAAACATTTTAGCTTACATCATCATTCTTTATACTACAGTACAAACTCGCTATACTGGAGGAGTAATGGCAGTAACACCTTTCTTGTATTACGGAAAGTTCGTTATAGTAAGTGAATTTCTTTAGTTCGTTGGACTGTTGTCGTCATTTACAAGTGTTTTTAGTCTTACTTTAATCGTTGAGATCAGGAAACACATTTTAATTTGATACCAAGCAATTGATGTCAGCAAAGATTTCAAATTCCAGTTTACCAGCCACTAACCCATTCGATCATACGAAGAATCTGTGTTTGCAAAATTGTATTTCGTGCTTTTTGCTCCGAAAATTGACTTAAATTGAAATCAATCCCGAAATGGTTAAGAAGAATCAACCTGAACTACTAATATATGACTGATTATATGGATTGGTTGCAATATCAAACTTCTGCATTTTTTCATAAAATCATACTTCTTTAGAACTTTAGTTGCATTCTGGAGTATATATAGCTTGTCACCTGTTTACAGATCACTAAGATCACATAGATTCACGCTACACGAGAGACATAAAAAATTATTTTACTTTCTTTTACTACCATTGCCAGAAATGGATGAGGCACAAGTTTAAACACGGCGTCTTCGTACAGGTAAAAAGTAACTCGAGCTAGTTACGCATCTAACCTCTTAAAATATGTCGGTATAATCTCAAAATATCATTTTTACGACTGGCGGTCTCATATTTGTACATTCGACTTTGATGGTACAGTATATGCTTCGATTTGTAAATGACGAGTACGACAATGATGAACTCATGTAAAGTTCTAAGCATCTTCTACAGATCCAGACAAATCATAATTAAGATTTTGATATTACACTAACGTAACGTTTCAATCAGTGTGCTGTATTATATGGACAGATCAGGGCTGTACTAGTATTTTAATTTTTTGAAAAGCTATATATAAACTGCTAGACGTCGGCAGTCCTATTTTAAATGCGGATGACCTTGCTGTGGTAGAAACAAAAGTTTTCACAAAAGAACAACTGTCAAATTGGATGCAAACAAAGAAAATGTAAAAATAAAGGATGGTTCTTTGACTGGATGGAAAACATTTTTGACTGCTTTGACAATGGAATAAGGAGAAAAAGTAAGACCTGATATTTGAATTGGTTGAATTTCTAGTTATTTTTAAACATTTTGGAGAACTAGATAAAAATAGTGGTAAGTCTACCAGGGGGAAAATTTTAACGACTTCGGCATTGCTACTTTGATTGTGGTACTTTAGTGATCAAGAGAAAGATTCTGCGTAGCGTTGCGGCACAAATATTGGGACGACTATGCAATTGATGCGACAGGAAAGAGTGAAAGTAGTACAGGTGCCTTTATTTACCTTCATTTTTGTAGCAAAGTGATCGTAAAGAAGGGTAACGCGAACAATCCCTGCCAAGCACATAACATTAAAACGCCTTTAGGGTAAGTGAAAGCAACCAACGTTATTGCGTAGACCTGCCAACTACTGGATTAAAGTGCTGTCAGATAATGGTGAATTACGGTTCTATACTACAACAGCACGTCTTGCGGAATCAACCGTTTAGTACTTATCTCCCCAAGTGTAATGCTTACTAGAATGACACATTCAATTACTGTAGAGAATGTTAACACTAATGCAGAATTACCGATTTGACAATGGGGGATGCATATTCCGGGTAATAAAAAAAATGCTTTGGAAAAGAGAACTGAGCTAAAGCACCCTTACCATTTACCAATTTTATTACACGCACAGCACTGCAAGCATCTCTGGGTTTTTCCTACTTTCTCCAAACTGGGTCATTTACATCCATTGTGAAGGGGTGAAAGCAGAAGGAAATAAAACCACAGGGAATGTCTATTGCTACTACTGAACGGAACCCCTCGATTAATTTAAGAACCGTATGGGAAGCATATTATGCCTTTTTCCTACAGCGAAAGACTTGAAAAGAGGTGATACTCACCACTTTTGTTATATGGCTCAAGGCTCTCAAATGTAATGGTCATGGGCGATAATGACTGAATATTTCTAATCATTTGGTCCAGTTCATATTCTCACAGCGGTAACCAATAATACCACGTAGCGGTGGGCATGACCAATAATATTACTTATTGTAGCTTTTATATTCTTCCGAAACTGTTCCTAAAAAATTGTGCAAAAATTTAGTAATCCTTGCTTTTATCTTACTCGGAATTCAAAGTTCTAAGACCATGGCCGTTACAATGTACTAGTTCCGCAACAATGCATGTGAGCAGGTTTCAAAAGTTGTTATTTTGTACTCAATCTAGATCTAGATGCATATGGATTTTTATCAGGAGATTCATTCATTCATACTATACGTGTAGTAGTAGTAGTGGAGTTGATGCGGTGTGCAGTTTCCACAAAATGTTACCCGTTTGTTCATGTGGGGAAATTTGAGTTTCCTATTGGCATGATTTTGGAAATTTTTGAACAGGACAGAGTAGCAAGGGAGGAGGATGTAGAAACTACTTGTCACAAAGAGGAGAGATGACAGTCTCGAGGGACATATTACTGAAAACCTTGGAAGTGCTCACAGAAGAGGTAGAAAGGGCCAAATCGTTAAAACAGCGCCTTCATTTCATGCCATCATTTAGGATAAGTACAATTCTTTGAGAGATGGGAAGCATTTCGTCAGGAGGAGAAAGTGAAGTAGATCAACCCAGACTACGTTGTCGTCGTATTCTGCTTTATCTAAAAATACGATCTAGAGGGATTTCCCATACCGTTTTAAAGCCTCAATAGTTAGTCGTGTCTACTAAAACTGCCTACAATTTTCAAGCCAACTAGATTGCTCCTGAACGAGAAGTTATGTATCCGGCTGAACTAGAACTTTTCGCATACCGTGCATAAGATGACTTGGGCACTCACAATAAACCGGTGGGAATAATTTGGCAGAAGAACAGGTAGATTACCTACCATACATATTCCCTTGCATTTTGTTTTTATTTTGTAGCACAAGGTCCCAGTAATGCTAATGCAGAGGCAGAGTTTTGATTGAAAGGTAAAAGGTAACTTTATTTCTTCTCTCTTGCCCATGAAAAAGTTTAAGTTATTTCGAAACAGGCATAATATAATATGTTCATTTTTTTGCTTTCGCTTGGCATGGAAGCCGAAACAAAGTAAGTTGAAAAAAAGTTGCTGTGGAAAAGCCTAAAACTGCAGGCTTATGACATGAGACTCGAATTGACGAGAGTTTATTTTAAAGAAAACAACTATTTGGTTTTGTACTTTTGTGCCGACTTCAATGGTAGGTTATAATAGACAACACAGACAGACACTCCAGTACTTGACAAATAAAACACGGAGACTCTGCAGCATCATTATTTTTTTGAATCCCTGACGTTATCGTAAGTACTACTTTCTTTGACTACAAAAGTTTTAACAAATTATCTTTTCAGACTGTAATAATGGGAATCAGAGGAGATTTTGGTTTTGCCTAGCAAGAAGATTATACAATGTCCGACCTTTATCCATTCATATCATCATATCGTTTCCTCCAGGGCTTGACTAGTCAGTGCACTTAAGGAGAAAAGGAAAGCACGAAATGACAGTAGTCTATACCCATGAGGTAGCTACTGGAAGTAAAGGTTTCGGAAATTTTAGGAAGCTCCTTGTTCGGTTAATCATATATGAAGCTACTTAATTAATTTTCAATGTTCAATGGGACAAGAATTACAATAATCATTGCATTTAAATTGCAACTAGGTGGACTGGAAGTATATATAAGCTTGTTCTTCCGGATCTCTGTATCTACATACTTTTATATTACGCTATTAATGTGACTTATCGATTTATTCTTGCTGAGAGGGATGAGAACGATATATCCCGGAGATTTTTCCATCGTCTTGTAAGATGAAGGTTTTGAACTATAACTTTAAGTTGAACGATGGTTTATCCTTATGCAACTTTGTTAATAAAATACTGAAGGTAGAGTATTGCAAGGAAGTATCTGACGTGATCCCACTTCAGTTTGTTCTGGGATTTTACGTTTCTCAGATTGTTCAGCGATGGTGGAGCGAGTACATGACGGTAATATTTGATACAAATGTGAATGCTAAACTTTCAGCTATTATTATGTCTCTAAAGTAGCTTTTCTGAATAACCATTGACATAGACCCCGTGGCCCGACACTCTAGGTACGTTTCCGCTTTCCCCAATCACATTTCCGACAGGTGTTGCGTTTTGAACACTAAACTGACATTGAAAATCGATAGCTGTAGTTGTTGCGTCCACCATTCGAGGACATGATGAACGAGGAAGGCTGATGCGAAGAACAATATTACGTTATGTTAACACGAGCTTAGTAATGGTCTTCAGCATGATAAGTCCCCAAGCCAGAACCAGATTTCCAACTCTCGAACATTTAGTTGAAGGAGGTATGTAATTCATCAGTGCTCGTTTTACGCAGTTTGTACTTTTTCAATTGACAAAAAAAAAACCAAATACAATTTCCTCGAATGTAATTTTTGTAGGATTCCTCGTTCCACATGAGAAACTAATAATTGAACATTTAAATGAAAAATCGGAAGGGCCAAAATATTTTGTTCGTAAATTATTTGTTCACTTTTGAGATCCAAAAGATTCTTTTTATTGAACTTGTACTTACATCGGACTATTCTTTATTTAAAGGTCCCACTTGTATGGGCAGCAGCAGTTGTAGCCAAGTACGATCCTTATAAAACTTTTTTTTTTTTTTTTTGCAAAGATAATGTTTCAGAAAATTATTCTGTATTGCACAGAGCCCGAAAAGAAGGAAGAATTCGTGACGACATAGCCCAATATCATGTAATTAAAGAGATATGCAAATTCCGAGGTTTTGCCACAGATTTATTGAGCTACGATTGGGTTTGTTTGTCTATCAAAATACAATTCTTAATTTATCTGCAGTAAGGAAAAGGGGAAATAAAAAATTAATTTTACTTTATCATTTGCCTGCAGGTGTGCATTCCACTTGTATACACTCAGGTTGGTTAGCATTCAAAGAATTAAGGCGTTATCTTCAATACGCCAATCAATGACTTAGTTTCTAATTAAATTTTTCTAGGTAGCTACGCTATGTACTTATGTGTATTTCCTCGCGAGTCTGATGGGAAAGCAACTGATTAAAGAACCTAACAAACTTGACTTGTACGTCCCCGTGTTCAATTTTCTGGAGGTAATAATATCTAATATCATACACAAGGAAACCTACAGAAAATTACAAACGCATGGATCGATAAGTTCGTAGAATAAGATGGATGTATGATTTCTAACATAGTTTTTCTTTCTGATGGGATGGTTGAAAGTTGCAGAAACTATGATAAATCCATTTGGTGAGGATGACGATGACTTTGAGGTTAATTGGTGGGTGAACTATCACAATAATTACCGTCAGCAATGATTTGGTAGGGCATAAACCACTACAATTACGTTATCTATTTAACATCTGCTTATTTAGGCTTGTTGATCGAAACCTCACAATTAGCTACATGATCGTTGACGAAATGAACACGGAATTCCCAGGTTAATTAACGCAATCCAACTTCGTATTTGGAATATAATTTCAATTGTTCAGGTTTAATTTTATTTCATAACGACAGAAATGCTTAAAGACTCGTACTGGGATGCTGGAATTCCTGATGAAATCCCTTATACTGCAGAAGCGTTGAAATTCAAAACTGAGGGGATGGGACAGGTAGGAAATGGTTAATCAAGAAACTTCATTTTAAAATTGGATTTTGACTTTCAAAATGCAAGACGTTTTGCAATGATTTTACAGGGTAGTGCTGCCTTACAAGACAAAGATTACAAGGACAGTGACACGAAGAGTACCAGGGTCAGTTCTACATTTAAATGTTCTGGTGATATGATCGTCTCTTTAAAGTCTCACATAAATACATTTTTTTTAAAAACCAATTATTAAATAGGGTGAACCTTCCGTGACATCTTCTCACAAATCGGTGAAACGTGGCTTCTCATTACCTTTTCACGGTATAATACGAATTTTCTACCAAAAACCAAAGGCTAAAATATACGAATAAACCTTACGCTTTCAAATTTTATTTTAAATTTTCAGTCAAACATCACGATCACCATAAACATCATCATGTAATCTTTACTTCATTGAAATCACTAATTATAGTACAGTTAAATAATCTCAACCTAAGTATGCTTAAACATTATTAATTTTTTCTTTTTTTAGAAAGATAAGTCAGCAGGAAATGTTTCTGTGGATGTTGCAAATCTAATGGATCGAACTTATATCCCCAAGCAAAAAGGTAGACAACAATTCAAAAAAAAGTTTTTTAATTATTTATACTTGATTTAATTGTTATTAACAAAATCAATGCTTTATTTAGATTCGGACGAGTATGTAGGAGCAGAGTAAGAAAAAAATTTTAACCAGTATTATTATTCAAGAAATAGTAGTTGTATCAATGTACCCCATAACCTCTTGTTCGGTTTTCACAGTACCAAGAAATAACCAGGAAATAGTGCAACAGCAGGACGCATTGATGCATAAATGTGGACTCGTCTGTGTGTGAGACTGTAAATTTGTTTTAGAATTTAAATTTTGTCGTAATCAAGAAGCGAACCTCCAGACGAAGCAAGCCAATAATTTTCAATAATACGGATAAAATTTTATGCAGCGAGAGGTTACCACTTTAAAAGAATTGATGTACCTATTACCAACATAAATAAAAGAGTCTGAAGTTTTCATCCATTTTTCAGAATTCACTCGCGTTATCTATAATAGTTTATATATTATCAATTCACATTTAGGATAAGAATGTGCTTATGGTCTACTTGCCACCGAAAAGTAACTGGTCCTGACTTTGGAGAAAGACAATTGACAAATCATATGTATATTCACGAGAAGAAACTACAATATCGCGATTGCATGCGCATGGGGCAACACGAGAAATATGAGTGAGAAGCATGCGAAGCTAGTTAGTGTTTGTATTAAATAATGAATAATGACAGTAGCACCTTTTTTGGCTACCACTGCTACACCTGCACCTGTGAAAATGAAACAAGCGTGTGACGATAGAATTGAGAAAAAATTAATGATTTGCTTTTGCTTTGCCTTCTATCCGCTACAAAAAGACACAGGTAAATATGGAGAGAAAAGGATTTTTGTCTACCTGAAAAGGGGTTGATTCTTGTTTCCCATCATCCGTGGCTTTTCATACGTGGTGAACAGTGAACGCATCTCACGTACAGCTGAACATCGATAGCTGAATAGCCAGCAGAGGCGTGGCGATATCCGGGATGTACTATTCACATCATTGAGAGCACTCATCTGTGTGGGCTATAGCTCATTCCGCCTCTTGCAGCGGATAACCATTTGTACATGTCATGGAATATTTACCATCATTGCCAAAAATTGCTCATCTGATCCTCCTCTGCTCATGATACACTTCCACTTCATTATCAATTTATCAGTGTGAAATGCTTTAAGAACCAATTTGCTTGACTCGGTTTTTGCTACGCATATTTGATTGCAATTTTTGTGATATTATTATTACTGTCAGTGTCACGTTTTCATTGACATTGACAGCCTGTCTTGAAAAATAGAGCTGTCAGTAGTTTGTACCAGCTTTTAAAGACATGTGGCAAATCTTGTTTTGACATAAACGTCTCTTTAAATGAATTAATTGTAAGTGGACTATGCTGGAGGATGAATCTAGAGAACCTTAGAAAAGACTTCAAAAGCTGATCAAAATATTGGCAGCAATTGTTTTGTTTAATTTCAACTAGTAGTTTAATATTTACTTTTGACTCGCACTTTATTTGGTGCGGTAATTATTCATGAGGAATTAAGTATTCAGCCATGTGATTGGTATGGTATATCGTGAAAGTGAACAAAAGTTCTTCCAGCGTTGCGCCCTGCCCGCATTGAAGAGATAGTGCTAATGCTGAGCAATGCCCGCTGTAGCCTCAGCTGTTCATTCATTTGCTTTGTTGCTATCGTGTATGCTTGCTTGCGCTCAACTGTCACTAGCTAAGTAGATCCTGGTATAAGTATAAATCCATTCATTATCAGTGAGAAATGCTTTAAGAACCAATTTGCTTGACTCGGTTTTTGCTATGCATATTTGATTGCAATTTTTGTGATATTATTATTACTGTCAGTGTCACGTTTTCATTGACATTGACAGCCTGTCTTGTTAAAAATAGAGCTGTCAGTAGTTTGTACCAGCTTTTAAAGACATGTGGCAAATCTTGTTTTGACGTAAACGTCTGTTTAAATGAATTAATTGTAAGTGGACTATGCTGGAGGATAAATCTCATGTAGTTTTAGAGAACCTTAGGAAAGACTTCAAAAGCTGATGAAAATATTGGCAGCAATTGTTTTGGTCAATTTCAACTAGTAGTTTAATATTTACATTAGATTCGCACTTTATTTGGTGCGGTAATTATTCATGAGGAATTAAGTATTCAGCCATGTGATTGGTATGGTATATCGTGAAAGTGAACAAAAGTTCTTCCAGCGTTGCGCCCTGCCCGCATTGAAAATATCCGGTATTCGACCGGATATTGGAAAAATGTCCCTCGACTTGAAGAAGAAGTTTAAAAACTTCCTGCAGAAGGAGGTAAAACTCGAATTCCATTTACAAAAGTCTTTTATTCAACAATCAAAAAATGGGAGTTTTAATTATTAACTTTGTAATCGTTTGCAGGGTATTCAGAAGGTGCAAAAAGTTTTGTCACCTACAAGTCATTCCGCAAACGCAAACAATGATTCACTTGTTCCAGCTGTTCAAATTCTTCCAGTTAGCAGGGATCCTGAAGCGGAGGTAAACANACCGTTTGCAGGGTATACAGAAGGTGCAAAAAGTTTTGTCACCTACAAGTCATTCCGCAAACGCAAACAATGATTCACTTGTTCCAGCTGTTCAAATTCTTCCAGTTAGCAGGGATCCTGAGGCGGAGGTAAACCTTTTAAATTGAAGGGAAATAGTTTTACCTACTAGTACTGAATGTAAATAATAATTGTATGTTTTGCATTCCTCAGTTACGTAGTCATCCCAGTGATCCGGAAGCTGATGAAGCCATATTAAAGTCGATTAATCCATCATTTTTTGACAATGAAGGGTTTTGACCCTAGTCTTCACGAATTAGAGGTTAGTTTTAATGCTTTTAGTCTAATCTTAATCTTAAGTTTGATATGCAAATCAGACAAACTTAATTTCATATTTTCATATGCACAGAAACTTCCGGATGTGTTGGATAGAGAATATATTCAAAGTGCTCGGCAGCGAGTCCTCAAGGAACTTACAGTTGTATCAAAGAAAGTATTTCAGTTAATTTTGGAGAAGCAATCTAGTTATACTAGTGAAATTCAAAAGGTACATCGTCACATACCGTAGTTTTAGTATTATTATTCCTTTATCTGAAGAAGGTTTTGATTTCATATTGTTTATTAAACCAATTTTTTAGAGTTAGAGAAATAGAAGATGAGTTGGAAGCGGCCATGTTCACGTGCAAAGAGAGTAGAACTGATTTGCTTATAGCGAAACAACAATTTACTACCAAGAGTCTTGGCATTCTCGCAAATTACAGAAGGCGTCAGGCAGCAGTATTACTACTGAACTCTTTAAGAACAATCGATACCTTGGTAAGAAAAATTAACCAGAACTTTTAAAAGTAATTTAGAAGCATTTTTATTGTCGTGATGTGCTAACTTTCGTTTGTTTGAAATTTCCGTACTTTCTCACGTTTTATTTTTATTTGCCTGACAATCGACAATTTTAAATGCCACATAAGTAGGTATAATATAACGAATCTACTTAATAATGTGAAACAGGTGTGTTTGCATTTTGATGAACGCCATTATTCAAAACTTCAGCGGGCTTATCACTTGTTAGGAAAGACGCAGACCTGCATGGACCGTAAGAAACATCCAACAGTTTACTTTCCAAGACACATTATTCATTCACAAGAGTCAAATACTTATAATGTGTCAATTAAATACATACTTGTACTTGTTGTTTTCAGAACTGCTCATGCACTACGCTTCAGCTATTCATAATACAGCATTTAGTGTAGTCCACGGTTTTGCAGAACTGTGTCGAATAGATGATCAGCCAAATAATAATCTTCAAAAAAAGCAGTATCAAGACCTATGTTCGGTAAATATTTGTTCAATCGTCATACAATCTTAGCCCTTTTGTGCTTTTCACTTATTTAATAATATTTTTTACAGTGCCTTACACCCGATATCTTCCTTCCATGCCTTGTCGACTTATGTAAAGCCTTGTGGAAAATTTTGTTAAGCTATCACAAGTTAACCTTATGGCACAAGGCGTCAACAGTGTCCTCAGAAGTTGAATGCAATGGTTCGTTTATATTCTTGATGTTCTTATTTCATTTTTGAAGAGAAGCGAAAATATGCAGTATGTATGTAGTTGGGCTGTTATTTTGTTGCAGACAAAAATGAATCAGATCTGAATCAAGAGTACGTAAACCAAAAATTGCAAAATGGTTCTTCACACATATGGCAAGATATTCAAACCAAAATCAAGACATTTCTTTTAGCTTTCGATTTTACCGGATTTAAAGTTGATGAATTTATGCAAATATTATCAGTGATTCACAGGTAATTTGAAATGAATATTTGTTTTAAGATCATCGGCACGAAATTGATGATTTTTTTAAATTTAAGTTATCTTGATTTTTTCAGTTTGAAAGAAGTAGGTTTTGAATTTTGCGAGAGCGAATCAGATAGTCTGCAAGATTGTATACGGCAAGCTAGCCTTCGATATTTTTTACGATACCATGAATTTAAGCTAGATGAACTCAGAATATTTTTGGAAAGTGAGGGTTGGCAAGTATGTCCCGTTCGTTCCGATTTCGACGCATGCCAGCTTCAGGTAGTTCTTTATTTAATCAAAGTTTATGTGTACATTCAGTTTAAGTTTAAAATGTCGAAGGGGACTTTTAAAAACAACATATTATTATTATTGAAAATGTATGTTGGCGCTGCAGGAGTTTAAATTCCTGTCTTCGGGAGAAAGTCTTAGTAAGCAAACATCACCAAATAGAAGGAAGTCATTCTTCGAAACATATTCTGACGGTGGAACACCATTCGACATTCAAAAGGATGATTCAGAAGAGAATATATACGTGGTGAAGAACCCTAACTTGTACATTTTTAACTCTGTTTTTTCAATGAAACTGATTGTTGTTTTTTTAAATTTTATTTAAAGGAGGACCGTAATCATGTAAGCGAAAACAATCAGACAGATGAAGATTCCAAGTCAGAGTGCGATTATCATTCTGATAGTCCTGTTATAATTACCAATACCACTCTTTCCATCTTACGACTTTATGGAAGGTAAAAAGAAGCGACACGTACGGTTTAATTTTGCTAAGGATTTGAAGCTCTCAACCCATGTGACATGTGAATCTTCATTTTGTCTGTTCCAGATATCTTCATATGATGCACTTGTTGAAATCAATTGCATATGACGTTGCTGTGTGTATGTGTCAACTGTTCGAGTTTTATTTTTATACTGTCTACGTCTTCTTTGTTTCCGAAAATGTAGGGTAGTCTCGAAATTTACTATAAAAATATATTTTTAGACGTGTTGAAAAGTTTGCTAAGAGATTGCTTGTTTTTATTATTCTCCAGCCGGACGAACTCTCTCTGGAATCTCTTTCAAATGCTCAACTTCGAGTGTCTTTAACTAGAATTCGTGACAATCTCATTTTGAAAGATAATCAACCGGTAGCAGTTAATGGCAAGGTATTAGGAAGAGAGGCTTTTGTAAAGAGTAATATCCTTAAGATTGAGTTTATTTAAACTGTAAATTGGGGATTTTCAGGTTAGACACCCTAATTTTCAAGACTTGGTAGATCTGAAAGAAGAAGGTACTCTGTATGGACTAGCGGAAAGAGTTGTAGCCTCAGAGTCCGCTGTTTATATCGCGTCGCAGCTGGAGAGACTGAAGACATATATGCAATGCCATATTCCAGATTCAAACTGGGAGTCTATTGCACAACTCATCGATCAGGTTGGCTTGCACAACTTTTTTTGTTTTGGCGAAAATGATTTTTTACAAGAGGTTAAAATGATGTTTCTGTAGGCTGTGATTGTGTCTTTGGAGCTCCGTAAGCCAATTTATGCTGGAGTTTCGTGTAAAGCTGTTGACTTTCCAAGTATTGTTTTGCAAATGGACAAAGTCAATTGGGAAGTTAAAGAGTTAATGAGCCAACACAGTTCATATGTCGATGTGTTGCTTAGGGTGGGTGCATAAGTGTTATAATGAAACCTGCTATATTTATTTTATAAGACTTTCCAAGCATTGTTTCGCAAATGGACAAAGTCAATTGGGAAGTTAAAGAGTTAATGAGCCAACACAGTTCATATGTCGATGTGTTGCTTAGGGTGGGTGCATAAGTGTTATAATGAAACCTGCTATATTTATACAAGTTTTTTGTTGCTTTCCATATCGTCTTCAAGTTGCTTTTATAATGTTATAGGCATTACAAATTTTTTCAATGAAAATTGGTACTGTGTCGGATCGAGTTATGATTCCTCCAGCCGTTTTATCTGTATTGTGGGAACAAATTTTTCGCTTTTGTTGCCGCGTATTTGTCGATGGGTAAAAAATTGACTATATAAAGCATATTTATCGCAGTCATGAAATCTAAATGATTTAGTCTTGGTTCTCAATCTGATTTGTTTCACTTAAGGTATAGCAATGCTAAAAAATGCTCGAATGGCGGCCGAGGTCTTATGCAGTTGGACTTTACACAATTTTTATCAAAACTTGAAAAAATTTGTCCCGTTGTCAATTTCAAGACGTTACCTGATCGTGAATACGTGGAAAGTTATGTCAAGGCGTATTACATGCCGGACACCGTAATGGAAGAATGGATTCCGCAGCATTCGGTAATTCTAAAACAAGTTCCTTGTGGTATCGAAAACGCATTATGTTCGCCATGTCATATCGGAAATGTTATAATTGTAGGAATACACTTCAAAGCAACTGACTTCTTTGGTAAACTGTGCCATGCAAGGTAACAAGAGGTCCAAGCAGCGTTTGATAGCTTTAATAGAGGAAATGGAAAAGAATAAACGGGTGATAAGTTAATTTTTGTTTAACTTATACAAGTAACTGATGCAATACATTCCGTTCCATGTAGCTAGTTTTCCCTTTCAATTTTTCTATATCAATAAAGTCTTATGAAATTATTTTATCTTTATTTACTATCTAAATGGTTTATGTTTATATTTCTGGAGTAGTAGTAAGTATGTATTTGTTTCTTATTCATTGTTCACATATTATATCATAATGTCGAAAAATCGCATTAATCCTAAGAAATGTGCTTATGCATTAATTAAAATTCCAGAAGCACGATTTTAAATGGTTTAAAGTGTTTCTTTATTATTATATATCGAACTTAATTAGGTAAACGTGGCATGGCACTGATAATTGACACGCATATATATCATATTTGCACAAAAAAAAAAAACAATAATAACAACAACATGACATTCAAGTAAACTACTTATTATTCTAATTCATGTAAGTAATTAAAATTCAAAGTTTGATTCATAGCTACATTTTTTCTGACTGAAAGTAATATTAATGTAAAATTGTACGCGTTTTTTAATCTACCTTCTTTTCTATATGATTTCAAAGTTACACCTACTTGTATATATACTGTAGTATAAATAATTTTAATGGATACTATATGATTAGAGCAAAAAGTGAGTACGCACCGCTTGTATTTTAAAAACTCAACTAAGACTTCTTCCTGATCATATCTAGCTAGACTGATCGTTATTGCTAGTCTGTTTATGCTCCCACTCGAGGGTGCTGACTGCAAAACAGCTAAAAGTATGTATGTATTCCAAACCTAAATGTATTACGATAACGATCGTAGAACAAAAAATGAGTGAGATAAGTATTTGAGGGGATTCAAATCATGATCATCTCTACAAATCGTACATTCAAAACCTTTATCTAGTCATGTATGAGATACTATTCGACCGGTAGTTAAAGATAGGCGGTACCAAAACTTTTCGTTTTTTATATCATACTTATTGAAATCGCTGAAAAATTTGTTTTAGGGGTGATTCAAGACGTATCATGTAGATCTAAAGTTACACTACTTTGCTCTTAGAAATCTTTGCCTTCCTTTTTGAACTCGTTTGCTGCCCAACTGCTGCTGAACTTTCTCAACATAGGTGGCGAAAGTCTTGAACCTTTAGATGAAATTCCAGCTCACCAGTATCGATATCGATAGTAAGTATAGTATAATGTACTACTAGAGCTACATGGAAGATGATCTAAAATGTTTAGTCGTCATGATCGTGTCTCGATAAAATTTTAGTTGACTCGATAATTTAAAAAAAAGATTCTTTTGTAGGTATAGTATGTAATTATTTTAGTAAAACTCATAAACGCTTATCAAAATCGATTTAGCTCCCTCCAAAAAACTGATATTAGTGGGACTTTTAGAATATAAAAAATACTGCTTTCCTATGNTGAACCATTAGATGAAATTCCAGCTCACCAGTATCGATATCGATAGTAAGTATAGTATAATGTACTACTAGAGCTACATGGAAGATGATCTAAAATGTTTAGTCGTCATGATCGTGTCTCGATAAAATTTTAGTTGACTCGATAATTTAAAAAAAAGATTCTTTTGTAGGTATAGTATGTAATTATTTTAGTAAAACTCATAAACGCTTATCAAAATCGATTTAGCTCCCTCCAAAAAACTGATATTAGTGGGACTTTTAGAATATAAAAAATACTGCTTTCCTATGTCTACCAAACAGAGCATTTATGCTCAGGATTCATGTTTGATTTTCGCGGACATGCAAAATCTCTGTTAAATGACTCCATATTTGAAAAGGGACCACGAACTCTGAATTCTCCTGGACTGTGCACACCAGTTAGAATCCTTAATTTCAAAGATTCCCTGAAGAAAATAAATGGACCAATTAGTTCATGAAACTTTAGTCGTGAAGTGAAAGTATAGTCTACTCCAGTTACTACTTACTTCCTATATTTATTACACCACACATTCGCTGCACTCAGCCAGAATAATTGGTTCGAAGAATATTTTTTCAGCCCAGGTAGTCTCTGTGACAAGAAAAGCAAAACAATATAAAAAGCAATAACAAACAACAAAAACTTCCACGAATTTCAGATGAAAACAAAGGGAAAGTTTGAACTGCTCACCGGCTCTGGTTTATTTCTCTGTACCCATGATTGGTAAGCTCTGTAAGCTTCCTTAATTCCTCCATTGTCAGCGATATTTTCACCTTGGGTATTGATTCCATTTAACTAAAAATATCAAAGTAATTTTCCACGCTTTTTTCAGTATTTGTGTGAACCAATAGAGAAAAGTACAAGAAATGTATCGACGCTCAACTACCCTCTTGAATCTCGAAATTGCCAATTTGCTGCCTCTCATGAAATGTTTTAATAACAACTTACGTTTATTCCTACTTCAGAGGCCGTATAATTTCCATATTGCCAGATTATGCATTGCGTCCTTCTTAAGTATGCTTCCTTCGTAGTTGGCTCCCACCAATCATACAGATTACCATCAGAATCAAATTGACGACCCTGAAAAACGAATCAATGCATTTAAAAAACAAGATTAAGTTCAGGTGTACTTCATCAAATTTCGATATTTTCATGGTATGCGATAAAATTTGAGGATTTACCTGATCATCAAACCTGATAGGCAGTTTAGGGAAAAGGAACAAATTATTAGTACCATTGCTTAATACCGTAATTCGTATATAATAGGTTTGTATGCATTTTATTTCTATCAAGATTATATGCATTACCCATGAGAAATCTCGTGCCCGATAACCTGGAATGTAAAAGAGAAAATCAATGTGAGACTGGTTATGGAGATTACATTTTATTCCAGGAAGTGGAATACACCGTGATTTGTTTTATTTGGCTCGTTTTCTCCTTACCCAACCGATAGCTCCATAGTTCATGTATCTGGGCCTGTCATTGTCGTAAAAGATTCCTTGAAGGATTCCAGCCGGGAATTCTGAGGGAGACAGAGAGAGTCACAATTTATTAACGAAAGGAAAGTGGAAAATCATGCTGCATGGTATTGCTGTCGAGGCATGAGAAAGACGAAAAAGTTTGCCTGGCCCGCAGTTAAATTGATTCTCCAATTGATCACTTACGAATTGAGTTTTCCAAAGGACTGTAGAATGCGTTTACAACAGCAGCTGTAATTAATTAAATGGTTAATTAATTCATTAAAATTTTTGTAACAAGTACATTAGTTTTGGAGAAAGTTTGA
>JAHZMX010000483.1:0-15798 GCA_027743895.1 Seira musarum
ATTGTAATGCGAGATTACGATTTAAATTAACCTTCGAATTTAAAAGTACGCAGTAGTAAAAGTCTAGAAAATAAAATTTGTAAGGCCATCAAGCACATAAAGAAATCGTTATCTCTTGATACGAAGGATATTTTCAGGGTTTTTAAAGTAAAAGCTGCTGATTTATTTTCCGTGTCAGATCACATCACATCAAACCAAAAGCAGATCCATCATTCCAATAAGAAAGTGGCGAATTGGAATTAAAAAATACATTTTTGAGTAAACATCTTCATTCCATTTTCTCTAAATTGTTTTAACATATGTTATCCACGCCCCGTGAAAACGTTTTTTCTCAGACATTCCTTGCCGCTACTGCTTTAGTTCTTGAACTGATCCAAGGAGTAAATAAAAATGCGATCCGAGTAAAAAAATACTTATTTTTAGAATTTTTAGTTTCGCTCCTTGAGAAATAAATATGTACATACCAATACCACCAACCTAAGTATTATATGTATTTTATATATATTTTTGCACACGGAGGCAAAAAGAGTTTCGCATGTGCTTATTTCCTTGAGACACAGACACACTGAAACAAAATTCTTTTCAGTTAGAGTGAGTTAGAATAGAGTCAACCCACTCAAGTTTTTTTTCGAAACTGTAGATGATAGGAATCTCCTTGTTTTCGTCATTAATAGAAGCGTTCTAGCGTGGATCACCCGTGATATGATGGTGATGGAGGCAAAAAGAATTCGACTTGGTTTACTTTAACGTCTCCTCAACCTCAAGATGATCATGGGAAGCTTTACATACGAAAATGTCGGATGATACTTTCTCAGGGATTTCAATTCTATTCTTTTTATGGTAAACTACATAAGAGAATACGCAACAGTAACAGCGTCATTCATGTTTCATGACTCACATTATGTAGCAAATGAAGAAGTATGTATGTAGGTATTTCATTTCGCGGAATCAACGGGAGAGTGTTTGAAAAGGGAAAATAGGAAACGATTTTCGAGCAGTCGTTTTGTGAAAGGCGTTTAGTGCGGAGGTGCGAGAAAAGTTTGGTTGTGGTAAAGTGTGGAAATCTGCATTGTTGCAAAATATTTTTGCGAAAAGTGCGGATCGTTGATTAAATTAATCTGCTAAAGCTGAATAGTCTGCGACCTAGGTCGATTTTATTTGGATTTATCGAGTGAGTGGGAAGAAAAGTGAAAGAAAGATGAGCTGCAGGATGTATGCCACAACGCCCCAGGAGTTGAGAGCCATTGTCAAGGAAAAATGGCGTCCTCCGAGGAACTCCTACGATGAAGTTTACCCTGGCATTGTGATTGGCGATGGGTATGTTTTAACATTTAATCAAAATATTAACATGCGACTAAATATGATTTTGTTTTGAAGAAAGCTTACAAATATTCTCGTTCTTGTGTCTATAGAATAACAGCGCTCAGCGTCCGAACACTTGTCAGTGAAGGAGTCACACATGTCGTGAATGCTGCGATGGTAGGTACTTCATCACTCTTCAAGGATTTTTATTTTGCAATCTTCAATTTACAAACAAAATACATCCTTTCTATTTCAGGCATGCGAATGGTGCAAACAAAAGGATTTTTGTGGAACATGTGTACTCACCAAACCGAGTTACTATGCCCATTCCTCAATTAAATTTTTTGGAGTTGAGGCCGTTGATGATAAGTTTTGCCAGCTACACTACCATTTCGACGAGGTGGCTAACTTCATTAAAGATGCACTATCCAAAGGCGGTGAGTCCTATTAAAGACTAATGAGAGAAAATAATTTGCTACGGTCTGGTGAAAACTGTACACAGTGACGACTGTGATTAGGCACTTGGTTAAAAAATTACTGCAAATGTGATGGTGATGATGGATGATGCAATAAGGATAATAGCATGTCTTGCAAAACTTAAAAAACTCGTTGACGTCAAATGCTTATGAAAAGCAAGTTGCGGTTGTGATGATTAATTCGGATTATGACTTGTTTTTATTTTTATTCTTTCCTAATAGGCAAGGTCTACGTACATTGCCATCAAGGAATAAGGTATGCTTTAAAATCTATGTAATTAAACACATAGCGTGATATTTTGGAAGCATTTCGGCTTTTAAATATCAAACAAACTTAAATTTTTAGTCGGAGTGCCACTCTAGTGCTGGCGTATCTCATGATTCATAAGGGGATGTCTGCCAGAGAGGCTGTGCAAATCGTTAGGTGAGTAACCGCTAAACCAGTTTAAACTTCCAAAATATTCCCTAATTTTCTCGTTCATTCCATTCCATTTACAGAAAGAAGAGGGAAATCTTTCCAAATCAGGGATTTTTTGAACAACTGTCAGATTTGGAGCTTCGACTTCGTTCAACTCATCGTATCTATGCTTGAATCTTATGTATTTTGAACAGACGCTGGCATGGAATGTCACACATTCCAGAAGCCATGAGCCTTTGATTACTTAATTTCTTTGTTTAAACTGCAATGGTTGTAAATAAGCGCACACTTTTTCATTAACATTTAACTCACGTAGGTTCGGTAGCCTAACTGGTCGTGTTGCTGGTCAACATTTTATTTTTTATACAATACAATATGATGGGAAGCGCTTCCCCTTTACTAACTAACGTTAGGTCCTTTCCCAATCTTTATGATTGTTTCTGTTGATTTCATTATGAAATTTTTGTTAAGAATATTATACCTTTTGTGTAACATAATGAAAATTAGTGACAAATTCCCCAACTCTTTTGATTTTGAATTTTTCGTAAATGATTGTATTTAGACGATGCACGTGTTCATTTTCTCGAAAATTGTATGCGTATTAACTAGTTAGGTAACTGTATTTATTTGAGAAAATAATTTATGCCTGATATTATTCACGTAAGACAATTGTACGCCAACGCCATTGTATTTTCTATTGAGTAGCCAGTCTGGAATAAATCCAGACAGTTTTGGTTTAAGTATAGACGTATTTTACCTGTTTACCAACACAAACTTATTGTATCTCTTGTTAAGAGGCTTAATTATGAACAGAAAATGAATACGGCTGAAAAAATCGTCAATAAAGATAAATGCAAACGCATTAGAATATCATGAATGAGAAGTCTGTTTCTGTCTCACATTTCCCCTCTACTTTTTCATTGTATTGCATACCTATCTCGATTAGATTCTGAAGTCCAATTCCAAGTCAATAAAAAATACTTTTGATCCTCATCATTTCCTCGAATGACTTGTTGAAAAGGATTATAAGTATTTTATTAGCATTAGTCATGCTAGTTGTTGTTGTCAGCGAGTCGTTTTCTTGGATTGGATCGATGGATCATGCAAATCTGACGTGAGATTGAAATGTTCTCATCTCCAAAATGTCCCTACTTTTTTTGTTCTGCCATGATTTTTTAAGTCGTCTTTCACAGATGCAAAGTAAGTATGACTCCTCTTGAGCGGAATTACCTAAGCTCCATTCATTAGCTTATCAAAGATTTTTCTAGGAACTAGAAGCTACTTCGATTTTAACTTAAACAACTTACTTATTCTTGATGTGGAATAGTACTTGGGTGCATGAATTGAATAACAAATAGAACACCTGATTAATCCGTGGCTTACTTATATAACGTGAAAATAATATTAATAAGTGATGGAAAACAGTAGCAATTTTCTTAATTAAGGATACCAGATCAAGGAACCAATGAATTCGACACAAACAAAGTCGGTGGGCTTGGCACTTATCGATGGAGCAATAGCTTGAAATGCATACATACATCTAATTTTAGTTTTTCCAAAAGGGATTAAGAAGTGAGTCGAGGTCAGACGCGGAACTTTGGAGCGCGTGGGGCGGGGGTTTGGTCATAAAGGCACATGACGATAGAGTTTTATTGGCTAGTTGAAATAAAAAACATTTTTGCACAATGGAAAATAATCATATGAATTGAAACAACATGTGTAAAAATTGTAATACGCAAAAGAAAAAATAATTGAGATGACACACACCACGCCAAATCCGATCAATCGATGCGAATTTGATCAAATGTAAAAATATTTAAATACACCAGAGATTCATTCGTATTGATCAATCCAATGCAATCAGTCATGAAATGCAACGATGGACTCCAATGTAAATCTCTTTAATTTAAATTGCTTTCAAATGAAGAAAGGATGAAAAGTAGGACTGAAATGACTCAAACCTTTGTTAAGTCAAGCATATCGAATGAATTTTAGAATGAAACAAAAGCTTCTGCATCTGCGTTCGTGTCATCATTTAGAATTAGAGCAAAACGGGAAGCTTTTCGCCGGATCAAACTGACTCGGGGTTTCTGTTTTCTCTCTCTTCCCAAAAAATCACTGCAGATATCGTAATGGAATGGATCCATACAAAATATTATGATATGATGATTACCAGATTATCTTTGTACGTAAGGTAAAAAATGATAGGGTGATGTTATGTTGATGTGGACCCAATGAAATGATGGTGCACATATACCTTTGCTCACGTCAGATAAACCTTTCAGTCAAATTCTAGTCGTTGTCGAGAACTGTACTGTACCAAGTACCAACCAACACAATCAATTTTTTTACGTTTTTTTATATGTGCGTGTTGCACTTTATGGAGGTTTTGTTGTGTACCATTGATATAACTGTAAGTGATATAGTGATATGATTTGAATTTACACGATTTATGAATAAAATAAGATTCTCCTGGAATTCAATGGGTGACATTATCTTAAGACGTACATGGTCGATCTAAATTCCCAGGTAAATATAGTGTAAACGTTTGTTTGTGTTTGCTTTCATCGTAATAAATAATCCCACTATCGCTTGCGCTTTCCGTTCCAAATCTTTTCATAAATTATCGTCTTTTTTTTTGTAATTGTGGAGGCATTGAAAGATAGTCAAGTGATTGATAGAGAAATGAACATTCCAGAGCTCGTAAAAAAGTTAGAATCAGGTCATATTCAATTAATCAGGTCCAGGTGTTTGCCGCTAAATTGTGGTCGCAGGTATGGCCCAATCCAGTCATCATTACCACAACATGGTTTGGTTCATAATCATAATTATTTCAGATTTCCTCTTCTGGCAAGCCGGTTGAGTCAGTAACCTCACACCACAGTAAAATTTTGATTCAATCACAATCAGTATTTGTGGAGAAATTATAATGAATGTACTGACAGACAATAGCTAGATTTCATATTATTTCAGGTGCATTTTTATTATCTGTAACGAGTTCGAACTTACTGAAGTGAAGTTAAATGGATCACATTACGATTTCCCCATGCACCCTTTGCGTGCTCTCTTCTCCCCAAACAGACAATTCATGACATTTCTGAAATTCAGATTGACATGCATGAACTCTTATTAAGACATGGCAGCGTGCAATTTAATCTGGATGAAATATGAGATCGTCATAAAAAAAAGTATGCTACACTTGTGTTTGTAACAACATTTTGAAAAATTTACAAACTTTGGCCGAATTACATACTTGTCGACTGTCACTTTGTGGAAATTTTATAAACTCGGGTGCATTCAATACTGAAAAAGGTAAAGGGGTTGCACTTGTTTCAACAATTTTGTGAAAACGAAAATGGGGGAAAATGACAGCAGTCAGAGTTATAAACCCGGTCTGTCTAATGAGCACACACGCCACGCAAAGCATTTCTACGAGTTCAGTCTTGTAGAAGCCGGCAAACTAAGTTTCCCAAGAGAATTTTGTACATTGTGATTATTTTTCTGTCCCTAATTTTGGGGGAAAATTTTTTAATTGGATAGTAATGTCTTGATTGGATTCTATAAGTAGCGGCAGTCGGTAATATTAAATGTCCATGAGTTCGGCACTCTGTGCACATTCTGCACTTTCACGATGCATGCCTCCTACATAATTTGAAGTGCATTGGAAAATGTTGCTGCAGCTCAGAATGATTCGACTTTCTATTAATACATACCTATTCACATCTTCAAGCAACAATGTTGTCGTGCTTCCTTATCTCCTCGGCTTCGTCATATATATCATCAACACAGACCTCAGGTATGTATTATATAAAGCGTTCACTTTACCGTGATATGATTATAATTCTAAATGACAATGGTTTCATGCTGCAAATAAGCCTTCTCTGCATGTCCACGATAAAGAAGCACCAACGCCAACAAGATTACTTCTCGCAGTTGTGGCTCTCTGACTTCTGACTTGACTTAACTAACAAGAACGGTCATACGTGCTTTTTTGCAAAGCACAAAAGTGGAGGACAGAACAGGGAAACATAACACGGGGATAAGGTATTTAGATAGGCACCTACTAACTGGCAACTGGTCACATGCAAAACAAAATAACTTTATAGATTGTCCATTCTCTTTTGTACAATAAACTTGTTTGCATTTTGCATATCGTCAGTCGTTGCTGAGATATCCGCCAGTGAGGTGTGCAGTGGTGGCCATGTGAAAACTGATAAGTGTTCATAATAATATTTTTGTGTTCAGTTTTGCTCGTACAATAATTATAGGTATGAGTTATTCTATATTCGACATTGAGAATTTTTAAGTATAAGTTGGAATTATTCAAATTAACGGCTGATTTCACCATTTATGCAGTGAATCATGTTATACTATTGTCGAACTACATTTGCGTAGATTATATTCAAACAAAATGTTTGTAAACATGTTCCCATTCTGTTGAATACATTATTCATATTCACGTGCATCTGCTGCAACGTGTGTATTTTATGACGAATATTTTGTTTTTTAAAATGATGAATTTTGTGTTTCTCTTTCAGTTAAATTCAAATCATCGGATATTCTGAATCTGATTGAACAAAGTGAAAATGTGCTTGTGAAACATTTTTAAACCAAAGTGAGTGCTGCGATAGTGAAGGAATAATTTATATGACAATGCTTTAAAATGGACCCAAGCAGCACAAGACACTCGGATGATCATCCGGAGACGACTGCCGAAGGCAGATATCAGGTAAAAAATTTATTGACTCTATTAGCTCCACTTCGTTTAGTAAATCAGGTTGCATTGTGTTGCGAATTCCAAAGATTACCGAATATAACTTCCCACTCCAACTAACCTAATTTGATCTCTCATTTCATTACGTAATGCCTGCATTTTTCTGATTAGTGTCTACGTAACATTGTTGCTTCATATGTATATTTAGCTTCATGAACTCAAGTCTGGAATTGCTTGGTAGAATAAAAACATATTTTCCTCATGTGATATGACTCTGTGACATAAGAAGATACTTTACGTAACAGCAAAGAGCTCTTAAGTGTCTTATTCAGAACCAATTTATATTAAATATTGAACTCTAGCTAAAACTTTGCTTATGTATGATGTTAGAATATTCGTCGTATTTTTTTGCTGGAATGTGCAGCTCAAGTCCCGAATAAGGCAAGGCCATTATTCAATTTACTTTTCCATTCATTTTTTGAAATGTTGTGTAACAGGTTGTAACAGACTTTCCTAACTTGTATTTACCTAATGTCTAGCTGTTACAACTTTGGTAGACCTTAATTGTAGGGTATGGGTAAGAATGAATACAAAAACGAAACATGTTACGCAATGCCATCCTAAGTAAGTATTTTGCGTACTGTGATTTTTAGTCTGTCTCATTGATAAGTATTTCGTATTTTATGTAACAACGAAAAGCTGGATAAAATTTTTTCATACGAATATATCATCGTGAGAAAAAAAGTGCGTCGAACAGTCCTATTCAATTCGTTGTGAGCTCAATTTTTCTCATGCTGTGATCTGCATGGACAGACATGATGGTGAAGAAGACGGAGCGTAAGAAATCAAGGCTGAATCTTTCTACTAAAGTTGCTTTGAAAAATTGCATACCTCTATACATATTTCTGATATTTCTCTCAATTAAATTCAATTTCATGCATGCAATATTTCTATTGCACGACAGACTAAACTAAATAAAAAATTGCACTCCAGGCACTCCAGCCAACAAAGCCAGAAGATCTTTTTTGTTAGTGAAAAAGATACATATGATGAACAGAACAGAGTTTAAAAAAGTTACTAAAAAACCATGATGGTGTGGAAAACTGGAAAATTCTAGACATGCGCAAAGAGACCGGTTCTAGGCATTGTAAAAAGTAGGCATGAAATGCGAAGTGATATATAAAGGAGAGTTGCTACCGAGAAGAATGTAAAATCATAATGATAATGATAACAGAAATGTCTCGCCAAACGTTACTGAAGAAGGACAGGGATACACATCTACACGTGGAGCACGATAGAAATCTATACTCTTCATCGGCATATCATGAACAATGATTCTGCATTCTTTACTTAAGTCCTTAGTGCAGGCAATTCGAAATGAGATGGAGATAAATTTCCATGTGAAGATCAAGCTATCGTTTAAAAATATCATGCATATTTCCTTTTGATTAAATTAGGGCTGCGATGCCTCCAGCTCGTCCGCAACTTCAGTCTACTCCACCGCGGAGGAAGACACACCGGAAGCCGAATCTCCTCCCCCTGAACTTGACTCCGACGACGGTGTTTGTGAGGCACGGATTACCCCGACAAGAACATGGGTGACGGGAACAAAAGATACCTCGCCACTTGAAACTGTTGATGAGATAGATAGTTCTATGAATGTACAAGTCAATAACATTGGAAGAAAATCAGTTACTTCACTTACCGCCTCCAACACATCAGCCACGACAATTGTTCCATCGAACAAGCTAACCAACATAAAAGTCCAGAACAATAGTACCCCCAGTGAAGTCAACATTGAGGCTTATTATTCATCCCAGGATGAATCCACTACGTCACCTACTGAAACGGAAAAATCTACAAAGAGGAAAATCTCTACATCTCCTTTCAGACTTGGAGAATCATCCTTCAGAAAACGGTACTCAGAGAGCTCAGACCTGTTAACTTTGTCAGATACGGAGAGTTGCGCAAACCTTGCGGTCGCGTCCCTCCTACTTTCAGAAGGACGGACAATATCTGTGGCACAGTTGCAAGACGTCTTTGATCGCTTTAAGACTTCAGAACATTCCAATGATTACTATGTAAGTTGGACAAAATAAAGGGTGGAATATGNGCTAACCAACATAAAAGTCCAGAACAATAGTACCCCCAGTGAAGTCAACATTGAGGCTTATTATTCATCCCAGGATGAATCCACTACGTCACCTACTGAAACGGAAAAATCTACAAAGAGGAAAATCTCTACATCTCCTTTCAGACTTGGAGAATCATCCTTCAGAAAACGGTACTCAGAGAGCTCAGACCTGTTAACTTTGTCAGATACGGAGAGTTGCGCAAACCTTGCGGTCGCGTCCCTCCTACTTTCAGAAGGACGGACAATATCTGTGGCACAGTTGCAAGACGTCTTTGATCGCTTTAAGACTTCAGAACATTCCAATGATTACTATGTAAGTTGGACAAAATAAAGGGTGGAATATGGCGACTATCTTGATTAGAGCATAGAATCAAACAAAATGTCATTCAATTGGATGTCCATTTTATTTCCAGTTTGAATTTTGAATTGACATAAAAGCTAAGTTCTTTCATGTCTCTAATTTTATTATCCCCTCTTACTTTTGCTCTTGTTGTTTTGACGTTAGCGTTACATATTCACACACAAGCGATGCGAAATGATTTTAAATGGATGAAGAATACAAAGTTTGGATTGATACTCTAATCAAGTTAGTATAAGTAGATCATCTAATAAACCCCATGTAATTTGATGACATGTATGCTGATTATCATAGGCGGACCTGGTTGACCTCCTGGGCTCTGTCCAAAGTCGGAATGACTTTCAATGGGCTATACATCAAATGGGTGGAATTAGCGCACTCCTCTTCTTATACGCCAGGGTACAAAGTCGCCTTTTTTCTTTTGAAATAATATTTAAGCATCATTAAATGATAGGTACATTTACCTGGAATACTTATCCTTGATAGAAAATTCATGCAGACAAAAGATGCAAATACGTCAATTAAACCAGATTATACCGTAGTATTTTTGGATAAAGAAGCATTACATTATTTCTTAACGATGGCTTAAATAGTATTAGCACTTGCAACAAACATCTTCATTACAGCGAATTTATTACTGATTTTTATGTGCAGGTGGTGGAAATATGTCGTGATGATGAGATACAATCAAAAGCCTTATGTCTTGTCCTCTCTCAACTGAAGAACCACTCGAAAGCCACTGACGTTCCTTCACGCGTACATTACAATCTCATTCGCTTCATTTTAAACTCGGAAAGAAGCACTTTCGGTTTTAAGACTTTCCTTGTTTTAATTAATCACTGCTTGAATCCTCGTGGTCATCGACTTTTGGATTATGACTTGCTTGACGCATGTCTCCTTTCTTCTTGGCGCATTCTTTTAAGAAATCGATGCACTGATGCAGATGCTCCAACTGGGAGAAGAAGTCTCTTTGAATGCTTGCTCACAATCATTTTAGATTTAATTGTTGAGAAAAATACCAACCGAGATTTGAATATGGCTCTTCTTAAATCGAAATTCTTTGGAGAAGTTTTACTCAGCATTTGCTATAATGCTATTTTTGACGTCAGTAATTTTTGCCAACCAACTCCAGGAACGTCCTCAAGTTCTCAGAGCAACTCGGTTCCACAATTGAGCTCTGTTGATGCCATCAGGATAACAGTCTTGATCAAGTCAATTCTCTTTGAACTGATGACACCTCCAGATGCATTCATCGGAGTTTGCTTGGTTAAGCAAGGTTTGTACCCTTTACTTCCAAAGGAGTTGCCCCCACTTCCACAGAGAGAAGCTGCATTCTTCACATTCCAAAATCAGCACATTAACAATGCAACGGAAGCTCATGAAATTGAGATAACGAATTCCTCTCAAGTGAATAAGGTTGTTTCTGAAGATAAAAGTAAAGCAGATCCCGACGATGATGATCTTCCAGAGCTTCTTAGTGCAACAGTGCAAGCTAACGAGGACGTGCCGGAAATCATTGGGGGTTCTTCAAACAAGCAGAAAGTCTACATGAAAGAGACATTTGAAAGCACTCAACTTGACGGATTTCGGGAAACGTTCCAAGAATCTTTGACAGAAGCTGTGATGACAACTCTTTTAAATGCTTTGGCGATAATCCCAGACGGTGCATTCTACTCTGTTCTGAGACCACACCTAAATCCTCACATTTTTGTGGCTTATTGCTCTCATCCCAGCATCCAAGTGAAGAAATTGGCATTGAAACTACTTTCTGCAATACCTTTCTCGTGTAAAGAATCCATGCATATCGGAATTTTTAACTGCCAAAGGATTCTTCTTGACGAGCATGTACATTCAAAATTCTCCAGAGCTGGTCAATCTAATCACAGTCATTTGTCAAGGCTATGGACCTGTATCCTATCCCCTCATTCTCTCCTTACTTTACACAAACTCTGCTGTGAATACGTTACTTGAATGGGTTCAAGAAGATGAAGCTGGAGTCATTCCTGGATTAATGTCGATGGGATTTATGCCTGCAGTTTTGAATGCGCAGAAAATAGGCACCGGAACAAATCCAAATGGATTGAGTAGAGCCTTGAGCGATTTACTCTCGAGAGTCATCAAATTTTGTGCGTTGAGTCCAAAGGATGATCCATGGAAAGTCTTACTTTGCCCCGCACTGGAATCTCTACCTCATGGAAATTATCTGAGCGGAAGGATATTCCAAGAAACGACCGAATGTTTAGAAAGTATATTGCGGAAAGGATTTGAAACGAAATGATGCGTGTTCCAGATTAATATGGCTTCTGGAGCGGGCAAGTGTTTCAAGGTTTGGCAACCAATTTGACAAGTGGCTATTGAATGTCTTTGTCGTTCATTACCTCGAAATTGATGAAGAACAAGAAACTGAAGTTTGGCGATTTTTTGTGAAGAAATACAAGAAGCGATTGAGATACCTTTTAGGATTATGCTTATGTCGCATCCTTGCCCCGAACAGAGGTGACCTTAGCTTTAAACAATTAACCTTGAGAATTCTTTTGGGATGTCCAAATCTAAAATCTTGGCTACCTAAAGTAATCCGTTCGGACGATCAGATTGAACGATGTTTCACTGCCTTCTTCCGCATGTTTTTAAGCGAAGCGGATAAACGTAGCTGTCCTAAAATTGATAACGTTCAAAGCGACGGTAAAGGATTGACTAGCCCCTCATTTCAAAATTTAATTACGGATAATAATGCCCTACGACTAACTTTGCAACAAGTAGCAGCATCAAAGGGCGATTATGGACCAGGTGGACAAAGCTCCTCTTCCCTTTACAATCCCAAAAGTCAAATGTTTAGCCTGTCTGATAAGCTGGTTCGCACAAGGATTGAAGAAATTCTGGTCCAAGTTGGTCTGCTTTCCCCGATCAACAGCTACTCCACGTTTTCAGCAGACTTTAAAAACTTCAAATTACTACTAGAAACTCCTCCAATTTGTGGAGTCAGTTATTATGAGCTGAGGCAATGTCTAGCGACCGTTGAGAAGATGAGACAGCAGCTACAGAACAAATTAAATGGTGGAGCAACTTCATTCATGTCATCTCTTGGAATGGACACCATCGTCAAAGACTTTTCCTTGGAAAGGGGAGTCAGTAAACAGAATGTCTCAGCAGTGATGCAAAAGAACAACTGCTGTAACCACTCATACTTTGCTACAGTATTTGAATTGGTTAGCAATCTTGCGGTCGATATGCTGGATAACGTGACGAGAACAAGGACAATGCAGGAAATAGAATTGGTGAGAAGATTATCCTTGAGGGAAGATGATATTATTGCGAGAAATGGATTATGGAGACTGGTGGGACGCATGACGCATCCAGCTGCGCCTTGGCATTTTTCTGCATCTTACCCAAAGTAAGTGCTTTACAAACAGAAACCCTCATTCAGTCAAAACAAGGAAAATTCCATGAAAAATTATTAATCTCAAAAACAATTTAGATTCTGGGCTTTAGACCAGTCTGAAGGTCCGGGACGTGTTCGTATCCGACTGAAACGAGAACAGCTCAAGATTCACAATCGTTTCGTAATGCCCCAGCACCGCAACACTGGAGATGTAATTCAACCGTTGGAATATCTCTTGAATGAAAAGCTGGAAGATCAGACGATGCTCCCAAAGGCAAACACTGGCATTAATTTCATGCGATTCTGCACCCGTATTATTCCTGGTGAGGAGCTTCCCGGTGAAATCATCCTCAGCTCAGATACCCTCCACTTCATCCCAGACGTACAGAATGGAATTCAAGAATGTATTCAGCGGGTGGATGTTCCACTCACTTCCATAATCCACATTTTGAGGAGGCGCTATACTCTAGAGGATCGCGCTGCTGAAATATTTGTGGAGAGCAGAAGTTACATGTTCGTGTTCAGAACTCAAAAGGATAGAGAGGAATTTGTAAAACTTATCACTGTGAAGCATCCCATAAACTCTTTGAATTCTTCTTTGATGGATTCATCCTTACCCTCAATGACTGCCCAATGGACGAAAGGGCAAATTTCAAATTTTGAGTATTTAATGTATCTTAATACTGCGGCGGGCAGAACTTACTGCGATTTGATGCAGTATCCAGTATTTCCGTTTGTATTGGCAAAGTATGATAGCCCTACTTTGGATCTGCATGCCCCTCAGTCGTACAGAGATCTGAAGAAGCCGATGGCAATTCAAGACCCTTCCAAGGAAGAACACTTCATTGCCACCTACAATGTAAACATTTTTATTCGTTTTAAAAATGCTCCAAATTAAATGAATGTGTACTNCCCCTCAATCGTACAGAGATCTGAAGAAGCCGATGGCAATTCAAGACCCTTCCAAGGAAGAACACTTCATTGCCACCTACAATGTAAACATTTTTATTCGTTTTAAAAAATGTCTCCCAATTAAATGAATGTGTACTAAAATGCAGTGCTTTATGAAAAATGCAGTACCTCAAACGAGAATGTGACTCTCCACCTTTTCATTACGGCTCGCATTACTCCAATTCTGGAATCGTTCTACATTTTCTGATACGTCTTCCGCCCTACACTCAACATTTCTTGAAGTATCAAGGTTAGCTTTTAATATTTAATTTAATTTCTCAAATTTTGCCACGGAGCAAATGGAAGCATTTTATAATTTGTTGGTAAAATTTTGCAGACGGTAAAGGTGATGCAAGACTCTTCACTCTCATCAATCGACAGGTACTAAAAATTCTACTCAATTTGGGATACTTGAGTGTAAGTATGAATTGAATTGAAATTGTACGATTAATATAATTTTTGTCTAGGCTTTGGAAAGCAATCAAGTTCGAAAGTTTCTGGGTGACTGGATTGACTTGATTTTTGGTTACAAGCAAACTGGAAAAGCTGCTATTCAATCCATGAACGTCTTCCATCCTTCGGTACGTCAGATAGAACAGGAATTGAAAGTCACGACTGACGTAAACTAATAAATTCATGAGATGTGTTTTATTTTGCTCTTCAGACATACGAAGGGTTTGAGGTTGATGGAGTTGGAGACGAGTTATTGAGGAAAGCAAGGAAGGCTATGGTGTCTACGTATGGACAAACGCCAAAGAAGCTTTTCCCATATCCACATCCAAGATCTGCTTTAGCACGCTCAGAAAACTGTAATTTGGTAAGAATGTAAATTAAATGAAGATCAGCAATTAGAATTGAACCAGCATTTCATACGATTTTTTTCATAATTTTTCAGGAAGTATTAGACACGGTTTGGGGGCTGAGATGGGGTCGCTTCATCGGTTCTCCAGTGTGCTCCGAACTGGAAGTTATTGAAACTCGAAATTACAAGGAAAACATGTCCTTATTTGAAACTCAAAGCCGCATTGTATTCTGGCCAGAAAATACTATCATTATTGGCGACAAAATTGTTGGTAAATGGGATTCCAGTGGGATTAGGATAAAATCAAGCATAATCTATTTATGCATTGGAGATGAGGTAATTTTGTCGAATAAGTTGAACATATAACGAAAATGGCAATCAAAAATGCTAAATACATTTTTTTCTTAGATAACTGTTTGTGCAACAACGGACGACTCAATCTGGGTTGGTCATCAATCAGGTCTAATTACAGTATTAAAATTAACAACCGAACTCGACAAAGTGCAAGACAAAATCGAGCTTGTTGGGCACTATCAACCTATCAAAAGTATTGACCTTAATTATGACTACTCCACTGCAATATCCTGCTCTGGTGAAAATTATGCACTGGTTTGGGACATGAATAGGTAAAAAGTTGCGACAGATAAGAACGTTAAAAATATTAATTACATTTAAAATTTATTCTAATTCTTTTTATGGATGTGTAGGACTAGGTTTATCAATATAATTCGTCGACCAGATAGCATAGACGAAGTCTACTCCTCTCGTTCTACTGGAGACATTGTATTATTAAATTACTCGAGGAATATTGTCACGCTTACGACAATAAATGGCTTCGAGATTGGTTCTGTACAGCCAGATGAAAGAATAGAATGCGTTTGTTTAAGTAATCTCGATCCTGGAAGGAATGTCAATTTGATTGCAGTTGGTTGCGATTATGGAATGATAAGGTACATATCTTAATTTTGTTATTGATAGTGATAATGATTAATCCGTCGGAACAAAAATACTTATGCTAGGATTACCGTTTCTATTTTTAGATTCTATTCCACTTGGGATCTTAAATTGGTGAATGAAATCAAAGTGGTGCCTCTAGCCACTTTGGCTATAAAAAAGTAATAGGGAGTGTAAGGGGGCTCTAATGTTTTGGCAGATTCTTCTGAGGTTGAAATTTCTGATCTTTTTTCAAAATTAAAAAAAGAAAAGGAATTTTTTTCTGATGTCAGGAATTTTTTCCTGATGTCAGAAATATCAACTTTTTTAT
>JAHZMX010000484.1:0-11179 GCA_027743895.1 Seira musarum
TTTTTTAAATACAAACGTTTCATAGAGAGCCGATCAAGCAGCGGAAACAATCATGTACACAGCATTCTCTCCGGAACTGGAAGGAAATGGCGGTGTATTCATATCCAACTGCGAGATACTTGAACCCTTGGCCACATCTGAAGACAAAATGCTTCAAAGTAGGTTATGGAACACATCTTGTCGTTTGGTTGAGATGTATCAAAATTGTGTCGATGAAGCAGCGGTGAAACAATATGCAATTAAGAAAAATAATCGGGTTGAACCTGTTGTGAAATGTATTGAAAATTATTGTCTCCAACCATATTATGAATATCTCATTGTCAAAATCTTCACCGCTTTTAATACTCAAAAGAGAGGATGGCTTCAGTATATTGAGATTTGGAGCATTTTGTTACTTCAAAAGTTGGACAGACTGAACTCTCAATTTAAGTTTTTAAATGTGTACGAAAAGTTGGGTTGATCGTGACGAAAGCAATTTTTAAAAAATGTTTTGATGGACCATAACTGTGATTTTTAAAGCATAAATATGCAACGTGATTTGGCTTAAATCTTGCTTTTAATATAAAGGACGTGTGTACATGTCTGCAGCAGCAGTTGAAGTTCACACGGCTCTTTGTTTTTAAAATATTACTGGATAAAATAAAGTTGATCTCAATTTGTTTGCATATCTGTTTCAATTTTTTTATTACATTAATGTACATTTACAAACGAAATCCTGACCAAAGGAAACAGGAGCATGAGCGTTTCCAGGAAATTTTTCTCACCGATTTTCAACTTTCAACGAACCGTTTTTGTGTTGCTTGTAATCATACATTTTTTGAATCAGCGTCAGTCACATGTAATTTAGGATAGGAAGGATATGTATTTGAAACTTGAACTGACGTGACGTGGCATTGAATTCATTCGTATGCATTGCAAAAAAAGCGATTACAGTCCCCTGGCTTTCGTTTTTCCAACGGCAATTGCATCTTGTGGAATCTTTCACCGATTCGGTTTCTTTCAAGAAGAGTGAGTGGACACGGACAAGAAAAAATGAAAAAAAAACCGGAGAGCAGACCAATTTTTTTCGCAAATCATTGTTGAATGAAAAAAATTATATAATCACGGAGCTTAATTTTTTCAATTCATATTCAGCCATGCGCATTCAAGTTTGAAGTACTTTGCTAATAGTCCTTAATATTCAAAATGTCAAAATGACAATCGTGATCGTGATTTCGTGATCCGCAGGTTTCTGTTGCAGCTCTTTTAGATGATGAAATCTTTGTTACACGTGGCCATTTCTTACACTAGCGGAAAACATGAAGCATATGATACTCTGCATAAGTCTAGCTTTCACATGAAATCCACGTAAAATAACACTTTTTTGCTCTTATTTGTACGTACGTAATAATGGGGCATTGTATTGTCTTATTATTGTCCTCCCTTAGCAAACCAATAAACAATCCAAATATATAATGCAGTAGAAATCATCGATGTTTAAGGTGTGAAAAGGTGGTAATGAGTGGTGCAAAATCATAAGAAAACTAATTATCATTTCTACCGCCAAGCCCTATGTTAAAGCCATTATTGGATGATGGTCGATAATTGATATGGTATGGAAAGGAGTTATTGCTTTTTTGGCCAAGCTTTACTAAAAATATTCCGTGCTCAATCAAGCCAGAGAGAGGAGAGAACTTGAGCATTGCAGAGAGTGCATAAAAATGTTTTAATTGAAGGATTTCGTAATACAAAGTTACAAGGTCAAGTGTCACATTTTTATCACTAAATCGATCTTGATAAAATACGCATGTATTTATGCAGGGGAAAGTCCACAGTTTAACAAGTGCATTGATGATGTTGAGATGAAAACCTAAAAAGAAATGATCGCCGGGTTTTAGAAGAAAGCCGGATAATGTTTGGAAGGGGGCGTTGAAAATTAATAATGGCCAAAATCCGTTAGATCTGGTGTTCGGAAAAGTTATATAGTATCACGATGTTTCGGAAACTGAAAGAGTCACTGCAAAGCAAAGTGTTCTACCTGGCGTGGCTATGTTTACACATTGTTTATCAAATATTTATAGAAATTCGTGATGTTGTTAGAATAAACTGGAAACATTTCAAAAGTAGATTGTGGTCATGTTTTCCACTCTACAGCCAAGAAAGAGAATTAGTCAACTTTATCGACTCCATTTCAAAACTTTCAAAAGTTCCAAAACATTTAGCTATATCAGTGATACCTGAGAGTAGCGAGTCTGTTCTTTCTGTGTTATTGAAGAAGGTGACGACGACGGGTAAATCAGAATCGGACACGTTCCATAAAAAGCATGATGACCCAAATAAAAAAAATCAGATGAAGTTGAGGGACAGTGATGAAGTTGACCTGCCAGCTGTCGCTAAACTGGTGTCATGGGCTTCGGCTGCTAACATTTCCGTAATTAGTTTATATGATTATAATGGTAAGCCCACGGACTAAATTAAATACTCTCTGGATTCTGATGGAAACAAACATTAACTTGTTTTGTTTATTTTTTAGGCGTTTTGAAAGCTCGGTATAAGGAGTTAGGCTACTGCATTCAAGAGGAAGTTGTTCAGGATTTTTGGGCTGTGAAACAATGTCGTGAAAGTGAAAAGCCTCCCGTATTGAAGATTCATAATGTCCACAAGTCAAACGGCTACACAAACGGTTAGTTAAATGATAATAATGTTTATGCATATTTGTATTTTGTTGTATGATGACTTCAAGACTTTGCTATTGACTTTTATACAGGCGTCAATGGTGTCCAACCGCATGAAGCCCTTCACTTATTTCTATACTCCCGCACAGACGGGAAGCCCATTTTAGTTCAAGCCGTGAAGGATTTATCATCGGAAAGGAAGTCGTTAAGTTCCAGTTTTGAAGATTCGGAGAAACCAGTGCCGAAGCCTATTCCAGATGCACCAATTTTAAGAAAAGTAGATGAACGGAAGCTAGATTTGTATTTAAATCGTTACTACAAGTGGTCTAACGCTAAAATTGACATAAAGACTGAGCCAGACTTATTACTTGTTTTGGGGAACGTCAAATCCACCTTAGGATTTCTTCCGTGGCATATCCGCCTTACAGAGATTCAGTAAGATAAACACAATTATTCACATAAATCTAGACTGTTCATGGACCAGTTTGATTATGTAACAAATTCTTTTTTCTTTGCAGTTGGCTACCATCATTAAAGCGATTAGAACTATCTGACTTCCAAGAGTCGTTGATGAAATACTCGAGATGTCAGCAGAGAATCGGAACTTAATTTTTACTTGTATTTGTATTTATGAAAAAAGATGTGAGAAATGTGTATTCGCGATTTAATATCATTTAAACCCAAAGTATGAAGTGGAGATTATTTATCCATTATATTTGATTTTGCTAAAAGTCAATGGTGTCTAGCCTAAGACCAAAATGTTGATTTCATATGTGACATCTCATAATAAGTTAATTATGTTAATATGTTAAATCCTATATATTGCCAATAAATGATAGAAGTACATAGAATGAAAATATCCATGAATTAGAGTTATCCCTTCCCCATTTCATTACACATCGCACTCGTCATATAAAGTGAAATAGTAAATTCTCTAAAGCAAAAATTTCAAACAAAAATATTATGGAATCGAGCGGTTTATTAGCTGGTTTAAGTTGGAACAAACATCGCCTTACAATTACAATTTAATACAAAATTAAAAACGGAGGACTCCAGAGTAGTCAGCATTTCCCCCATTGTCGAAGGAACAGCAAACCAATCCAGGATCCCAGTATTAAATGTAGTTAATCCAGCTGCAATTCAAACAACATTCAAATTACCATCGAATATTCATTGCAAGTCGCATGATAACGATAACTATAACTTATTTCCTTCATCTCAACTTGAGTCCCAACATTTAATTGATACTGATCATGATAATGGTTACAAACTTTTAACAGAATTCAAACAATAAATTATGAATACAAAATAATAATTATACTACATTGTAAAGCAATACAACAACAACCATAACACAGGATAAGGATAACATAATGGACATTTTGCTTTGGCCGTTTATAACAGCATCGTCAACTGTTAATCGTCTCTAAACATATTTTAATTTTTATAACTTACCAAGACCTAGATCCAGGTCCGTACTTGCGGGGGTGGGAGTACCAGATGTTCGCGAAACCCATGGTTATCTCTTTAGTTTTAATTAAGTTTTAGTTGAATTTTTAATTAAAATCGCACTAAACACGTTGTTGTTCGTCAGTGACACAGAGCCGTAGTTTAGAGAACACTTTATGGGAAAATGTATGCTAAACAATAGGAAATGTATGGATGGTGCGGTAGGTTTGCAAGTCCCACCATCACTTTCCTTGTGCTTCTTCCACCGATAGCAGATGGCAGCAGCAGGTGCATGCAAAAAAGAGAAGCTTCTGCGGGAACACATTTCAAGCAGCTTTTTTCATGTTACTTTGTTCATCCTTTGCCCATTGAATTGCATTACACAAAGTTAGTTGAGATAATCTTTCCAGTAATTAAAAATACAGGAAATTCATATTGATGGTCTTTTAGAATATGAAAGTCGCAATTGATTATAAAATGCAGTATCTGATAGTATGAAGTTATATTGGATTCAAACTACAGTCTGGCCCAGGCCTACATTGATTTTTAATTAAAATCGCACTAAACACGTTGTTGTTCGTCAGTGACACAGAGCCGTATTTTAGAGAACACTTTACGGGAAAATGTATGCTAAACAATAGGAAATGTAAGGATGGTGCGGTAGGTTTGCAAATCCCACCACCACTTTCCTCGTACTTCTTTCATCGATAGCAGATGGCAGCAGCAGGTGCACACAAAAAAGAGAAGCTTCTTGTGGGGAACACATTTCAAGCAGTTTTTTTCCATTTTACTTTGTTCATCCTTTGCCCATTGAATTGCATTACATTAAGTTAGTTGAAATAATCTTTGAAGTAATTAAAAATAGGGAAAATTCATATTGATAGTCTTTTAGAATATGAAAGTCGCAATTGATTATAAAATGCAGTATCTGATAGTCTGAATTTATATTGATTCAAACTATGGTCTGGCCCAGGCCTACGTCAACATTAATGTCGGTGAGTCTGAATTTCCTGCAGCATTTCCAAAATATCTACAGACTCTGTTTCGCATACTTAGGTACTTACCATTGCCGTAGATCAGTGCGTTTGGCTGGTTTTGTATGAATGATGAAGATCATGGTATTTCCAAGTTTTAGCAAATTTGAAAGTTCGTTTTGGTTCATTCTACTGAAAATGCAACAGAAAAACACAGATTTTATTTTTGCGAGAGTATGAGAAAAAATAAATCTGACGAAGTTGTATCCGAGCGTTTCCGATCGAAAAAGCGTAGGTTGGAATGAATGACGATAGCAAGTTTGTTTGGTGCTAGAGCAAAGACGTCAGACAATTTCGCGAATTGAATGGGCCTAGTAGGAACCACATTTTTGCTATTTCTATGCTGTCAAATGATAGTATTTCCGTATGCTATATTATTGGAACAAAAATGGCAAGCTTTTATGAGAGACCGGGTTTTTGTCCTGTTCCAAGCTAACGTAATATTTGAGGTAAGCACAATCTAAACAGTATAAAAATGTCTGCCTATTGAATATAGTCTGCTAAACACATACCCTGCATCAAATGATGACGTTGAAGTCTTTGTCCTTGACGGTTCGTTGCCTGGTCCTAACTTTGTGGTGTTTCCATTCATCCGCTAAAAAGTCTGTTTCTTTTATCATCATATCCCACTCTGTGGAAACCGAATGCTTTTCCTTTCAGCGTAATATCATCTAGTCTAGTCATCACAAGGAAATTCGCGAGCTAGTCTCAGTTCAGTGAGAGTGACTGCTCAACAAACACTCCAGCTCCCAATTTTTATAAGTGTAGTTTGGTGGAGGTAAAGGTCAAGTGTAAATATAGTGTTTTATTTTTATCTTAACTTGTCCGAGTGTGCGTTTAATATTTTTGTAGTATCGTTATTATTTCAAAAATAATTGGCAAGTGACAATTGGTCAACGCAATGGTTCAGCGGTGTTGCGTGCCCTTTTGTGAGACAAAGGTTGGAGACGCTGACATAAATGGAGTCAAGGTGCGTACTTTTACGGCATAAGAAAATTTTGCATTTATTGACAAGTAAATAAAATACATGTAATGTATGATGTGATGAAATCATGAAGTCATGACATTTTTCATAGGTACGATTTCACCGAATGCCAATGATCCCAGAAAGATTTCAGCATTGGAGGGCAAAAATCACAAATAATGGACAATACAAGCCTGAACCCGAACTAACTGTGAATTCCCGAATTTGTTCAAAACATTTCACAAAAGAAGACTACGTTGACAACAGACAAAAGCCTGTCACTGGAAATCATATCTTGACAAAAAGTGCTCACCCAACAAGATTCCGATGGAGCTCTGAAAATTGTGACGTCTCTGCAGCTATACCATTTGTGAGACGGATCAAACCACAGCAAGCACAAGCTCATATTAGTCATCATGGGATGGGTTCTATGCTAGTGCGAGCATTCTTCAAAGACGGTTCTTGCGTTGAGCATTCTCCTGTGGAGAAGCAGACACAATGTTCATTTGAAGATGAGAGATTAAGAAATGAAATTTCGCGAAAGAATTCAATCATACAGCAACTTCTAGAGAGAATATCTCAATTAGAAGCTGAGCACAAGGCGACAACTCAAATTTTACTCAAGGAATCAATGCAGTCTACTTCTGCAATGACGACATCCGTGATAAGATCTACATCACCTGCGCCAGTGAAGGGAGATATTATTCTTAGTAATGAGCGTGATTACTTTCATCAACATCAGCAACAGCAGCATCACATCAACCACAACAATCAGCAAATCAGTAACAATAATATCAATACAAATCAGTATATCAATACTCATACTCCGCCAAAAAGGAGGAAAGTTCA
Source organism: Seira musarum (assembly GCA_027743895.1). Classification (NCBI taxonomy): domain Eukaryota; kingdom Metazoa; phylum Arthropoda; class Collembola; order Entomobryomorpha; family Entomobryidae; genus Seira; species Seira musarum. The sequence continues at coordinate 6,951 of JAHZMX010000484.1, forward strand.
GTACGATGAAGATGAAAACATTCATTACGTTTTGCTATCACTTTCAGAGAAAGTAATCAGACATGATGCGATAGAGATCGATTCTAATGCCTCATAAAATCTAGAATCAGTTTTGCTCATTGTCAGTATACCTGAATGACTTGATTTATTATGTAGTAGAGAAAGAATAATACTAATAATGCTTGTTAAAAAAAAAGTTACATGATTCCATATAGTGGATTTAAAATTAAAATTCAATTGATGCCTTAGGCTGCGATTATTTATAATGTACGTACTAGCTTTATTGATTTGAAGGGGATACGTACTCAAATAAGCTGTGCTTAAAAATAACACGGAGCCGTCAATTTACTCATATGGAAATGAAGTCAAAGTAGTAATACAGTAGTGGAATTATGTCAGACTAAATAACATAGCTGAAATGGTAAAGGAATAATTACTTAATCATTAGTATTTAATACGAACATTTAAAAATTATTACAAGTGGCTACGAAATATATTGTCTGAACGGTCTGATGTAGGTCTCTAATTGTACTTAATAATTGTGTTTCTGTGATAAAAAAAAAGGTAATCGTCTACATGAGATGAGCTGCATTAATATCAAGTGTTGCAGGACAATGCAGATATGCAGCTTGTTTTCTGTCAATAAAGTTTGTGTGGAAAATTCAGGGAAATTTTTCGTCATCAATCTAAATATTATTATTTCAAATCCTGTGACTAAACTATGTTTGCATTGTTCTGATCTCAACTTTGTAATAGAGAAATATATTATTAGTGTCATTTATTATCAATCACACACAAATAATTTTATCCAGTCTTTATCTGTGACGACAAGATTAGGGTTACACTGATTTAGATATCGTTAAAACAAACTTTCTGTTTACATTACATCCCAAAGTTTATTTATATAACAGGAAACAGATCAGAAGAGACAAGTTACGCTATGTGCTTGTAACTTGTAGCTGATTCTAAATGATGACCCCATATTTGAGAGCAGATTAAAATTGCAAATAAATAAATTATTGTATCATGTATGCAATGAAAATATAGATTGCATTTGTTCTCATAGAACATAGTACCTATGATTAACTACTAACCCGATACCTGAGAAAAGTCAAATCAAAAAGTGCAGCTCATGACAATCAATAACAGATAAGGTTTGCAATATTTAATGCGTAGGTGTTAATAATAAAGGTAGCTGAAATCAAATTGAACAAAAAAAGTTTGTCCAAAAATGTTTTATTTTAACCCGAGCATATTGAAGCATAAAAAATCGGAAGTTATGTTTAATCATGAAATTCATTTGAATCCTCAGTTTAAAAAGGAACGGAACAATTTACTTCCTATTTCCTTTATTTAACAATTTAACATAATTTGCATACATGCAGACTTCAAAAGGATGAATAGGGCTACATATATAAAAAGCCCGAATTCATATTCTTCAACAGAACCATTCCAAGTCTCATTCGAGTAATCCTTCTCCATTTCCTAAAACTTGCGACTAAACGATGGAGACCAAAAAGTTTTTGATCATAACTTTTACAGTGCTAATGACAGCATTTTGTAACGCCAGGGTTAAATTTCAATTTCCAAGGCAACAGAAGTTACTTTCAGAGCAGAATCCATACCGCAACGGCACCACTTACATAATCACTAGTCTCATGGATGATTCCGTAAGTTTCATCAAATTGAAAAATGAAGTCTTTTTTTGTGTTACTAGATTTAAAAATAAAATATTTTCAGGTTGTAACAGTGCACCCAAATGGAGATGTAACTACAGAAAAATTCACGAACGCTCCAGAACAAAGATGGACTATTGTCACTCATCCTTCAGGTTTGTATTTGCTACAAAAAATTGCTGAAATGGAGATGTAACTACAGAAAAATTCACGAACGCTCCAGAACAAAGATGGACTATTGTCACTCATCCTTCAGGTTTGTATTTGCTACAAAAAATTACTGTTGAAAATCAAGTTCAAATGCACAAAAAAATATGATTCATTGGTTCTGGTATCTAACTTTGTATTCTGACTGTTGTGTTCAGATCCGGATGCACTTGAGTTCAAACAAGATGTAGTTCCCTATAATATGCTTTCAGGATATGAAGATCCACCAGAGAATCCCGGAATCTTCCCACGACCATTAGGTATCACTAGTCGTGGATCAGTAGGAAAGATACCTTCTTGGAATATTAAAATCCGTGGACGATGGTGTCTACAAGCAAATGGGTATGTACAAGCCAAATTACAAAATATACAGATTATAAACCATGTGGATTCAAAGTTTGATAATTGAAAACATTTGCAATAGCTATTCTTATCCGATGGACATGGATGACTGTGAAGACTTCTTGGCCATGTGGCAATTATGGGAGAGTTCAGACAAGATGTAGTTCCCTATAATATGCTTTCAGGATATGAAGATCCACCAGAGAATCCCGGAATCTTCCCACGACCATTAGGTATCACCAGTCGTGGAACAGTAGGAAAGATTCCTTCGTGGAATATTAAAATCCGTGGCCGATGGTGTCTACAAGCAAATGGGTATGTACAAGCCACATTACAAAATATACAGATTATAAACCATGTGGATTCAAAGTTTTATAATTGAAAACATTTGCAATAGCTATTCTTATCCGATGGACATGGATGACTGTGAAGACTTCTTGGCCATGTGGCAATTATGGGAGCTGAAGGAAGTTTCATCAATGTAGTGCATTTAAATAATTGACTTGAGATCTGTGTATATTTTACCGTGTAATTTTATTTTTGAAATCTGAATACTTTTATTACAATTTAACAGTTTATCTTACATCTCAATTCTGTAAAAGGCTCTAAAATCTTAAATAATCTTATTTGTTCTTAGTCAATCACAACTAATCTCATTTAGGAAAAGCATTTGCATTTTTTGGCAAACATTCAATGAGCCGACAACAAAGTGTCGTGTGTGTGAAGGAAACTGGTTGCACTTTACTTTTGCCGTTCTTATGAAAATTTTCATCCCACAATTTAAAATCAAGTTACCATTCATAGACCGTACCTTTTTACAATTCTAATGAAAGTATAAATCAGCATCATTACGTAGTTAATTTCACAAAATGTCACATCATTCACCAATTGACAGCGGAAGAAGAGGAAGTACTTGTTCAAGGAGAAATCAACCTACACACTCGATCAATAACGAAAATTACGCAATGAATGAGTCATTTAATCTATCACTTGAAAAATCAAAAGAACATTCAGGTGGGTTACTGCGCTGTCACTGATAATGAAAATCTATTGGCACATTTATTGCACTCGTCAGTTTGAAATACTAGACATTTTGAAAAAAAAGTGCATGCATAACTAATTTTTGTATTCCTGCTCAATTTCCTGTCTCAATGCAACATCATTCACGTCATTAATAAATCCTGCAATTCTGTCAACTCATCAATTTAGCTTTATCAAAATAATATGCTTCTATACTTTGCACTAAATTATATTGTTGTAATCATCATTTTATTAGTAGCTTATTCCATTTTTGTAGCAAAAAAATACGGATGTAAATAATTTGTAAGCGGAAGGATGAACTATGTTAATGGGAAAGGAAGTACTAGATAATGTGAAGGACAAGCAAGGTAAAGGCAAGAGTTTGTTGCTGTTACAAGATCAACATTGCCATTACAATTACTAGCGTGGAATTACTATGTCAAACATTGTAAATAGGAAGTAGTCCTGTCTTGTGCAGTTGAATTTTTATTTCTTCAATAAGCTTACTTAATAACGAGACCGGTTGTATAAATTGTTTACTGACGATGAGTTCTAAAGTGATTCCTATAAGCTGGGCTACAGTTATAATATGACATCATCATTGAGATTTTGTTGAAATCATAATATTCTCACTTAATCGAAAACATAAAGAAAGATGCACCTATAAATTCCAAATTGGTAATGTGAAGAGTTGGACGGACAAATATAGACATGCATATAAAACACATTTGGACATTATTCCCTAATGCGAATGCGTATCTCAAGTTAGGTATAACAATATTAACTTACGTTAGCCGACTAATGTTATTGAAATTAGTGGTGTCGTGTGGTATGGTTTAGATCATCATAAGTATTTCGTGAGTTCCTAATTCATAATTCTTGAAAGTGTGAATTGATGTTGAGGAAGTCTCCCACATTTCATTTCGCATTTGTCTGGAAGTAAATGATTTATACAAAGGCACACCTATAGTCGTGTACTACGAC
>JAHZMX010000485.1:0-17689 GCA_027743895.1 Seira musarum
CAATAAACTGTTCTAAATTGTTTGACCCACTTGACCCGAAGAAACTTGCAAAGAAAATGTGTATTTTTCAGTCCTGTCCTCCTGTCCTGGCCTGGGAAACTTTTCTGGGCGGAACATGATGACACTATTTACTTACTTCTTGTACAGAGGCAGAAGCATATTCATACCTCCTCCCAAATCAGTAAAATGTGAATAGAATAAAGGGGAGGAAATATGATCCGTAAAACTGGAAATATGATTACACTACATCTATATTTAGCTAGTTAAATGGGATTTGGTATTTTCGTAAAAATCTAGTTCACAGAAGACGTGTACATATTACAAAGAATAAAAATCTTTAACCCTCGCAATTTAAAATTTTTATGACTTTAAAATGAGTTTCAAAAGGTTGTAGTGCCTCCTTAAATTGAACGAAAGTAGAACAATGTTCGTTTAAATACGTGAAAACATCCTGAGCAAGTTTTTTAATTGTTGCATGAGTAGTGTTCATTGATGACTTGGCTTAATGTAGCTTGAGTGTGTGAAAAATGGTGTCTTGCTTGTAGTTTGTAAACTTTTTCTTTCAACTTAATTCCTTTCGACGAGTTATGTAGTCTGCCTGTCCAGAGGATTAGAAATACTTATAAAAGAATTTTAAACTCAAGCAATATTTATACTTACAACTTGCCTAGTTTTAAAACGGGAACAGGTAAAATACTGAAATGAATTATTATTATTGATTAGTTTTGGATATATCGATGAAATCAAGCTTGAAAGTGTAGACTGAAAGGATATGAACGATTTTTACGCGTACACGAAATTACCGGTCGTATAATACCGATTAAACATTAAAATTACATTCTTGATTTCTTAATTTCGAGACTAATGGTAAGCTTTAAGCTAATAATGTTATAGTCATAAAAAAGATGATCCTTGTTAGCTGTAAAAACATTTTGTGTAAAATGTATATAAAATCTATAAGCCGAATGTAAATGTACTTTTAGATAAAAAAACTAAAAACCATTAGAAAAATGTGTAAGGAGAATTGTGAAAAGTAGTGTACAGACGTTATAGTTCGGATTGAGTTTAAAGGGTACCTGTAAAGTACATTCGGATTCTAGCCACTTATTTGAATAAATGCAGCTACAGGTAGTAACACTTGCTAATTACTTATTCCCGTAATTTTTAATGTGCGAATTTCTATATGTAAAGGATAAGTAATGTAAAATTTAGAATGCTTCAATAGTGAATCGCAATGTTTGATATTGGTAATTAAGAATCCCAGACGAAAAAAAATGTCATTACCCCCAAACAAATAGGACAAAAAGTAGAAAAAGCAGAGTTTTGCACGAATCGCAGGTTTTCCGGTGTAAATAAAATAAGTAAATGTGTATGATAGTAAATAGTGGACAATTTGTTTGCGTACAGATACTCCGAATTTTTAAACCTATTTGATGTCGATAAAAGTATAAGATGGTAAGATTTATGCGTATGCTTAAGGTGAAATGTAGGTTTTCCTTAAAATTCAATAAAGTGTACAGCACCAAAACATTTGCATAATCAAATAATTTTGCGTTTTACTTCATATTTCCATTCGTACACTGAATACAAAGACTTCTGCCTATTTCTTCTTTTTAGTTGAAATTAGATCCTCTTTATCTGAAAGAAACAAATTCTCAAATTTTTTACAATCATTTTGATTTCAGCAATATATATAACAAGAAAGAACTTTTCAGAGCTTACCTACACCATCTCCATTATCTTTCTCACCGACTTCTTCAGAGCTTGATGCGTCCTCTGTGAAACAACATCGAAAATAAAGATAGAGTACTTTGGATGGAAGATTATATGAGTATGATTATGACAGACCTTCTGCAGACGCTTCGTCGGATCCAGACTCTTCTTCATTTTCTTCTTTCGAACTACTTTCTACAGATCCTCCTTTGGCCTTAGGAACGACTTTAGGATTGTCCTTGGAAGTTGCTGGTGATTCAACAATACCTTTCTTCTTTGATACATCAAGTGAAGTCTTTGATTCTGCCTTGGTCGATTTTCCTTTTTCATTAGATGCAATGCCCTTAGGTGTGTTTCCGGCTGCAGCACTAACTTTTGCTGATGATGGTTCTTGAACCGTTATTTCCTTTTCGGCAACTACTTTTGTCCTCAAATTAAAATAGTCTGTAACACCTGGGGACTTTTTCTGGCGTTTCCCTTGTTTTGTTTCACCATCTCCCAATTCGTTTGTCTTTGCCTGGTCATCGTCCTCGGGCTTTGAAGCTGGAGCTGGACGAGTCAAGTTGACTATGGCTGATATTGCCAAACGGTCTCCTAAATGCTTTTTTTCGGAACTGGCCAAAGCAACTGTGCCAGCATGCAAATCGCTTCACACGGGCTTTCAATGATGGAATGTGAGCTGAATCATACTGATGTTGGATTTCCTTATGACTTAACTTGTACGGGTTTCGGTTTGGCCTCTTTCTTTCAGTTTGTTTTGATGGTTCTTCCGGAATCACATTTTCAGCTTCAGATCCACCTTGTACAGGTGCATTTACAACCACAATTTTATTTGATTTTTTGAATAGATTCAAGCCCAGAGTTTTAACGGCAGAGTCCAGATTTAAGAGGGGTAAGTCAATAATATCCATACGAAACTGACGTGCACTTTCATCCTTTTTCTCAGACTTTGTTATTGGTTCTGCTTTCCTCAAAGTTGCCTGTTTGACATAGGATGCATGGTCTACCGGCACGTTCAACGCAAAAATTGTGTTGAATTTGCTTCCTTCCAAGCCCAGAGTTTTTACTGCGGTTTCAGTGTTTTCAAACGGCAAGTCGACGACCGTGATATCATACTGCCGAGATTTTTCCACGTGGAGTTTACCACAGCTACTCCTCTCAAAACCCAACCGATCTTAAATAAGATTTAGATACACAAGCACATTTAGATAATGTCGAAATCAATCGAATGGTAAAGGACTTTAAATTGTACTTACCGAAGTAAATTAAATACGTTAACAATGTAAAAACGGAGACCGAGAAGAGCACAAAGAATAGTCGTGCTAACGGATGGCAGTATCCATTCTGTGGATAGAATTTTGGATGTTTTTGCATATTTCTGTTAGCTAAACCCTTTCTCATAACTAATATTCTGCTTCCTTTGTAAACCAGCCTTGATGCATCTTTAGACAATCCAGAGTTTCCAGATGTTGTTCCAGCTTTAAAATTCATTTTGCACTTATTCAGTGCAATTAAAAATTCAATATGCCTTATCTTTTCGTTGAAATAGTTTCACTACTTTAAGTTTAGCACGGGTTGTTAAAAAACAGTTCCAAGAATGAATAGCATTGAAACAATGGTTCATTAGACTTTCTAATAGTGCTTAGATAATAAAAACTAATTTTTCCTTCAAGCGAGAGCATTTACCTCGAATTTCATGAAACACGATTATGATGAATGAAACAAAAAAACAAAAGAAACTGACATTGGTATAATGTGAGAAAATGAGGCCAGAAAAGTTTATTCAAGGCTTGATTTTCTATGTAGCTAAATTGTTTTACATAGGTACTTATTTTTTTGGTTTTAAGCCCAAAGTCTGATTTTGATATAAGTAGATGAGGTTTTACTAAAATTTTCGTATGGTTGGAATCCAATGCATGAATTTTGCGCATTTTAGACTTCTGTGGAATCAATAACCGTAGCTGACGTTTCTTTTTCAGATTCGACGGGAGGCACGTTTCTGGTGGCAGTTTTTAAAACAAAATAAAGTTTATATTTTAGTAAATTAAAACAACGTCGTGAACATTTATTAACTTAACTACCTTGAAGGAAGTAATTGTCGACTGCCTTACTTTTCCTTTCTCATTTGTGAGAAGCGCCTACGGGCCAGATATCCACGAGCAAGAGCCTCCACTTTGATGACATTCTTTACCCTCTGTAAATATCTTTTGCGTTCCACATGCCCACGGTAAACAGCTTGAATTTTTGTCGCAGCTCTTGCCCGGACCGTGTCATCAGCTTCCAGTTTACCATCTAATTTATTTAGGATGAGGTTTAGATGTTAAGCTTTTGCATTTTTAATAACAGTAAATGTTAGGAAGCTTTAAGTGCTTTTCGGTGGGTGGATTGCCTTTGTACCTGCTTCTGTTTGTTCGACCAAATCGTCTGGCTGCTCAGGCTTTTTCAATTCAGTCTCCAAAAGTGCCGGAAGTTCATGATCCTGGGCCTGGGCTGTCTTTTTTGAACCTGGCTTACTGTAATAGTCACCTTTTTGCTTAGAGTTTTTGGACCTCTTGAGTGTCTTTGCAACTTTTTTGTGTCTCTCTTTTCCAGAATGAGGAACTACATTGTTGACATGAGTATTAGCAGCATCAAGCCCAGTGGCCGCAGCAATGGCGATGGTTGTGTCAGCGTTTAGATTTTCATTTCCGACAGAAGTCACCGGTTTTTCCTTTGTTTTATTTTGTAAATAGGGAATGTCAAATTTTCTCTTGCCTGCTTGAGGGTTCGGTGAAGTTGGCCGTTTTTTATTGGAGCTCATTTTGAAAGATTTTAATATGCAAGGTTTTACAATAAGGACAATTAAAGAAGGGTTATGTTAATTATACGCATCAAAATCATGGCATTTACAATACTTAGTTTCATTCACAAAGCTGTCACTTCGATAAAATCATTAATGATTCAACCATCGACATGGGAACTTTGATACTTCACATAAGAATCTGTATGTCACTGGCAAGCAGATTATTAGTCAATTCGCAAGGCTTCAGGCTTCAGCTAACTAAGCTCCATAAATTCAAGACGATCATATCAATTTGCAGGTCAAAGGTAATTGGGACATCAGGCGGGCAGTTGCTTAAAATTAAAATTTGATAAACGAATTCAAGCCCCTGAAATTTGGCTTCAACTTTACCTTATAATCCATAATGAGGTGATAAATATTTTCCAGCATGTCAAGACGTCCATGTCCATAGCCCATTACTAACATAATTTTTAAAGATCATAAAGTTCAATGAATCCTGGTGAAGAGTGAAGACGCATATTTAGCAAAAATAAAACTCATCCGTTTTTCTTATCTCACCTCAGACGAGGCTAGTAAAGTAATAGGTATGTACATATTCTTGACTCGGCTGGAAGACAAAGTCAAAAGGTTATATATGGTTAATTAAATTATCTGATTATTGGTGATTGGATTAGTACTTTAGATGAGTACATATAAATCGCTTTATCACTTCATCAATCGGACCATGAACCACTGAATTGATTTGCTCAAACATCATGACTCGGGAACTTTTAAGCCAAAAGCACATGATTAATGATTTCACAATTCAACCGTTTACATCCATATTTCAGTTTAATTAAACCAAGTAAAAGAATCACTTCTAAGTTGGAAGTAAAATTTTGGTGAGGTTAAATTTTGTACCTTACATTTTGCCTCTCATTAGTTTCTTCGAAATATTTTGCAATAGGAAAAAAAAGTGCAATTTATGATTGAGGGGCATTCGGGGTCACTAATACCACGATAAGATGGTTTGATTGAAAGTCCATTTATTTTTTCTTCGTGTTTTGGAAACCATATACTTTATACTAAACGTGGTCCGTAATGGTTGTTACATTAAATTTTCATCAAATTTTCTATCGACATTCAGTACGCAATTCAGCCGTTTACATCCATATTTCAGTTTAATTAAACCAAGTAAAAGAATCACTTCTAAGTTGGAAGTAAAATTTTGGTGAGGTTAAATTTTGTACCTTACATTTTCCCTCATTAGTTTGTTCGAAATATTTTGCAATAGGAAAAAAAGTGCAATTTATGATTGAGGGGCATTCGGGGTCACTAATGCCACGATAAGGTTTGATTGAAAGTCCATTTATTTTTTCTTCGTGTTTTGGAAACCATATACTTTATAATCTGATAGGTGTCTGTCTGCGCTGTTTATGAAATATTGCATCGTGGTGACCATAATCTTCTACTGAATTGTTTATTCTTATCCTTGGACATTTAAACCATATCATGAAAGTGTTTGACCAGTAAATGTATGACAATAATGAATGGCACATCCGAAAGAAACATGGTATCTAAATTAATTGGGATTCAGTCTTGTTTTGCAACCGAGGTCGTAATGATGATTTGGTGTATCAGGCGTTAAAAAGGCAATCAAGATGAAACAACTTGTCCTTTTCATCATCATCGTATTAGTTTTAGATTTTATTGATTCGGGATTCTCTTCTAAATGTGCGACTTTGTATAATTATCAATCATTTTATGGGAATCCGTATTCCTTAACGGATGGAACTCAAGAACTGCGGCGATTAAACTTTGTGCCAAACTCAGTGAAAGAGTTTATTCTTATCCTTGGACATTTAAACCATATCATGAAAGTGTTTGACCAGTAAATGTATGACAATAATGAATGGCACATCCGAAAGAAACATGGTATCGTAAATTAATTGGGATTCAGTCTTGTTTTGCAACCGAGGTCGTAATGATGACTTGGTGTATCTGGCGTTGAAAAGGCAATCAAGATGAAACAACTTGTCCTATTCATCATCATCGTATTAGTTTTAGATTTTATTGATTCGGGATTCTCTTCTAAATGTGCAACTTTGTATAATTATCAATCATTTTATGGGAATCCGTATTCCTTAACGGATGGAACTCAAGAACTGCGGCGATTAAACTTTGTGCCAAACTCAGTGAAAGTTTCGCCAGGATGCTCGCTAACAATATTTGATGTTTATGGTACAAAATTGAAAGTGGAGAAGGATAATGCAAACTTGGGATGGAATGTGAGTTTCTTTAAAAGTCAGTTACGCTGATCAGTTAGACTGAAGCAAACCTTGAATTTGAAAAATATCATGATTTTAAACAGCGCTACCAAGTTTTGGACGCTTCATGTTGTCAATGTGAAGCCTGCAGTGGGGCAGTCAAACAGCTAGAAAATCTTTGCGCCAGGCTGTTTGAACATCCCAACTGCGACCGATGCTCTGGCTACAGACTAGAAATGAAAGATGGGAATCAGGCAAAAAATTTCGGACCTTTGAATAAGAAAATTACATCAGTTGCAATCAAGGAAGGATGCACTCTAACGGTTTTTACGGAACCAAATTTTGATGGACAAACTCAGTGAAAGTTTCGCCAGGATGCTCGCTAACAATATTTGATGTTTATGGTACAAAATTGAAAGTGGAGAAGGATAATGCAAACTTGGGATGGAATGTGAGTTCTTTTTAAAAGTCAATTACGCTGGAGCTAAGCTTGAATTTGAAAAATATCATGCTTTTAAACAGCGCTACCAAGTTTTGGACGCTTCATGTTGTCAATGTGAAGCCTGCGGCGGGGCAGTCAAACAGCTAGGAAATCTTTGTGCCATGCTGTTTGAACATGCCAACTGCGACCGATGCGCTGGCTACCGACTAGAAATGAAAGATGGGAATCAGGCAAAAAATTTCGGACCTTTGAATAAAAAAATTACATCAGTTGCAATCAAGGAAGGATGCACTCTAACGGTTTTTACGGAACCAAATTTTGATGGATACAGGCACAACTTAACAAGCTCAAGTGACACGCTGGGGGATGTAAAAATGCTTTCAATCCAAATATTTAAAAATAAGTCTATTGCCATCCCGGGATCATAATATTGTTGTTTGTGTGTTTTAGAATATGGTATAAACAGATTTCATCGGCAAAATGTGGTTGTGATCCAAATGCCATCTATCCAACAATCCAGCCTACAGGTTCACAATTGATAGTTACCCGTCCAACATTAAAACCTTGGCCACCTTGGACTGCTCCAACTACTAGGCCAGCTTGGACCCTTCCAACAGTTCCAACTACTAGGCCAGCTTGGACTTTACCCACAGAGGCAACAACGCGTCCTCCAATGACACTCCCCACCGTTCCGACCACTCGACCAGTTTGGACTTTGCCGACAGAGGCAACAACGCGACCGCCAATGACTCTTCCCACTGTGCCAACTACTCGTCCAACGGAAACAACTCGTCCGCCAATGACTCTACCTACAGTTCCAACGACAACAACCACAACGACTACAACTACAAAGGCTCCAATTACTCTTACACCTTCAGAAGAGGAAGAATCAGAAGAAAATGATGACTGGAGTAAAGAGGATGATGACTTTTATGGAGGTGAGAAATCTGATGAAATAAGTCCGATAAAAACAACAACAACAGAAGCAGCAACGGAAGAGGAGGAGGATGACTGGGGTTGGTAAATGAAAGAATGGGACAACATGAATTCTTTCAGAAGCATTGTTTTTTTACACATATAAATAATATTCATTAAGTTTATAAAATCATTGAATAAAGACATAATTATTTGTTTAGTATTTACATCCAAATGCAAAGCCTTATCAAACTAAAGTCCATGTGGTCGACACACTTTGAAATGATTATGATGAGAGTCTCAGACCAATTAATCATGCACTATTTCATACTTATGCAAACTTGGAATGAATGAATGAAAGGTGTGTACTTTCTCGTAAACCATTTGATACAAGAAGACTATTCATTACATTACATTGAGGCTGCTAAAAATAATTAAAAAATAATCAAGGGTTAATGAAAATTAAGCAATTTCATAAACTGTCTGCGCAGTATAAGATACACATAAATTGCATTTGCTGTGCAATATGGGATACTTCTTACTTATTTTGCTTGCTCTTCCACAAGTAAACATCTTTGTTTTGACTTATTCAAAAGCACATTTTTTTGCTTTCGTTTCGGTAAAAATGCAACTGAAGAATAATTTCAATTTTATTTGTCTCGTAACCCACATAAATACTCTCGATTTCGTCATAGAAGATACATGTCCATGCATTTAATTACTTGCTAAGTAGGCAACTTTTAATTTCCAATTCCTAAATTAATGGAAATTGAACCTATAAACATTTAACAAAAGGCACATCATATAATTGTGAGGTGTGCTAAATAATATTTCGTGGAAAGTTTTCGTTTTGGTCAATGTATATTTGCTTCCAAAAATTGAACTATATTAACCTTTCCCATATCTTCGACCAAGTTGGAGGAGACGGTTTAAAAAACCGTGCATTAAGTTTAAATAATGAATCATGAAAATCGACTTTTTAATTTCATTAATTTGCATTGCAACACACATACATAGTTGTAGTCTTGAAAGGGGATGACCTTTGTCGTAAGAGGAGATTTCCAAATGTATGAGCAAAAAAACCATATTTGCGTCAAGTGTAATGATAAAAGTATGCAAGTGTGATAAGCAAGCAAAAGGAAATGAACATAGGATGATGGCGATGATGATAGTGCAGAAGAGAATGGCATGATGACCATATATTATCCCGATTGGAGAATGACTGAAATGAACTCTTGAAAAAGTTCTTGTTTCAAATATGCTAAAGTGATAAAAGTAGGTTGCGAAAAAATTTGGGATTCAGTCTTGGATTTGGTTGGAACCCTGCATCGTCTTCGTTGACTCACCACTAATTATACTATTGAATAAAATTGTGCTCAATTTCGAAAATTACTTCCCCACCATGGCATCCTGCTCAACTGTCACCACAGCATTTTTCGTGCTACTAGCCTCAAGCCTTGTATCAGCTCAACATTTTTACAGCCCCGGAAATGACATTAGGTGTGCCCGAATGTGGGATGCTTTGAACTATCAGGGTAGTGCAGTTGACTGCGCAAATAACGAGAGGAAGCTTAATCTGGGGCCATTTGACTGCAAGGCTCAATCAGTATTCGTGAAGGATGGATGTACCCTTACTGTGTTCGACAAGACCGGATGTCAGCGTCAACTTGATCGAAGTGCGACTTGTCTTTACAACGTAAGTCCAGGAAGATATAAATTTACCACTCGTCATGTCGAACTTCACGCTCCACCTTTCCCATTTTTTTATGATTAATAATTTCAATTCATTTTTTATTATTTTGAAGTGGAACAACAAGATCAGTGCGGCCTGTTGTGAGGTAAAAGAAACAAGAAATCAAACTCCTGAACAAAATCAATTAGCTAGCGTAGAAAGTAATGATTAGAGTAAGCATAATTTAATTGACAATTTTTTAATCATCTTTAGTGCGACGGATGTTACGGGGAGGCACCTAGCAAGGACCTTCAATGTGCCAGATTGTATCAACATCACAAATGCAGTTCCTGCAGTGGATATCGCCTGGATGTGAATCCAATGGACCAGGTCCCTAATCTTCATGTTCTCAGTAATCAGATTTCTTCTTTGATTGTAAAACCTGGATGCACTCTTACTGTCTGGGAAGGAGCTAATTACACAGGAGTTTCTCAGGCGTTTACAGGAACGGCAGTTGAATGGCTGGATATGGTAAGCTTAATAATTCTAAATTAATATTTTTTTTAGTTTATTTTTCCTTTCGAAATGTGTGCTTGAGACATTTTTTTTTACTTGCAGGCGTGGAATGATAGAATCAGTTCATTACGATGCACATGTTGAAACTTTAAAATTATTACAAATAAGTTCATTTCATTATCTTTTTAAATTTTTTGAATATTTAGTTTTGTAATGTTTGATGCTAAAAAATAAGTTTTACATTATTTTAGATTCTGCATATAAGAATGTTATTTATATTAAAATAAATCTGATAGATATGAAACCCCATTCATTTCTCCTGCTACATACTTCCAAATAAACGATTAATTTAAATTTTGACTTTACAAGCCCAAGAGTTTGCCCGATTTGGCATAAATTTACTTACATTACGTTGAAAGCTGATAAAATTCACTTATACTTTGCAAACTCTTTCAACTTTATTTACAGAGCAAGGAAATCATGCTGCAGAAAAAGTCATTCATTTCACTTCGTGTTCTAATCCTTCATGCAATGCAACTTTGCATCAAAGCGCAAATATCTCGCACTTTTTCTAAGAACAAAGGATGTGTCGCAAAATATGATTCTGCTGTCCATTCCATTAAACAATGGATGAACTAACAACATTACCTCTGGAAAAGAGCGTGCATAAATTTGCAAAAAGAGCTTCCAAAAAATTATCAATTAACATTATGGAAGGTCTCCCAAAGCATATCGTATTTTTATCCTTCCTTTTGTCTCAGATTTCATCACATCTTTGTGCGGTAAATCCCTTAAATTCTGACTCCATTCAGGTTCTTAATTCGATCGTTTCCCCATTATCAGGAATAAAACCTCCACCAAAAAGTAGTAATGCTCCATCGATCGATCTCCAGCATCAAATGATGGCTCAGCAACCATATTATCCGCAACAACCACCGCAAATAATTAATATAGGATCGCAGACACCTTTAACCACTCCATGTGCAATCATTTCAACAACATCCAATTGTGTCCTAACTGTACCCGATGATGGAATACACAATGACATACAATCAAGGAACTTCGTATTAGCCAACGCAATTATTCGACAGCAATGCTCGCTAACTGTGAAGGACTGCGTGGGGTCTTACACCACTTCCACGCACTATTTGGTACAAAATTAATTAAAAATGATCATAAAGTTTGTGATTTAAAATAATTAAAACTTGGGAATACTATTCAGCTTCCACAAACTTTTGGGTGTACGTATGCCGCCTCGGTTTGCTGTGAATGTTATGGATGTGGCCGTTCCAACTTACCTTTGTACGCAAACTCGTGTGGGATTCTTTTTGAAAATGATAGGTGCTCATATTGCAATGGATTTAGACTGGAGGTGGCCGTAGGTGACAGTGTAGCGAGGATGAATCCTTTAGTTTCGAAGAAAATATCTTCAATGTTTGTTCTTCCAGGATGCAAAATGACGGTATTCACTGAACCAGATTTTCGAGGATTTGGGGCTGAAGCTACTGGACCAATTGATAATTTACCTCCGGTAAGAAACTCATCATTATCCACAGAAGCATCTAATCACTTATTTCATTTCATAATTCAATTTTTATGCAGGGTTGGAATGATGCGATCTCCTCGTACACGTGCTCATGTTTTTCTGGAGAAGATGGTGACAAAACAACAACGAATCCACCTTTACCTGAATTTTCAACGTTCGTACCTATAGCTTCTACAACTGCAAAAGTTACTGAAACTTCTACATTCACAACGCCAGAACAGACTCAAACTACTACAGAAAAATTAACCACTACTACTACCGAAAAATTAATCAGTACCACCACAGAATCAACAACACAACCTATTACTTTTCCTCCAAGTACATCGACAGAACCACCACCACTTATTACCACAACCACTAACGAGCCCGAGCCAATGCCAACAACAGATCAATGGCAAATATATTAATGTATGAGTTAGAATTATTGTCTGAGTAGAATGTAATAACTTAAAAATTAGTGTTTCAAAATAGTAAGTCGTCATAATAAAAAGTGTCTTCGATTGAATGATGTATGATCGTGACTCCTTCTTGACCTTACTTAGCATCACGGGAATTTCGAAGTTTCTAGCTTGGCTTAGTAATATGGTTCATTTCATGTCCCACTTCTGTTACTAGTTCCGCTTTTGATTTCCATGACACGATGGTATCACATATTAGTTGAATTACGCCAAGAATTTTGCATTTTGCAACACGAAAATTACAGTTTGCATTAGAGTCAAATTCATTTAGATTTTTCTGTCGTTTGCAAAACGTTTCCAAACCTGAAGTGGCTACAAAAATGGCAGAAGAATATTTAAGTCAAGGAGGACTCTACCTCCATGAATACTCTCATGGTTTAAGGCTCTTGCATCCTGACCACCATAGCATTACTTATGATGTTATTCGGCAATGTGACCAGTATCTGAAAGGTAGTTTAGTCTCATTTTTTGCAGACGTTTCAATGAAAAACCAGTTATTCCTTAGTTAGTCTTATCGCAGCGTTTCATTCCATTTTATTTGAATAGATACCTACGACTTCCTTGACATTGGACAATCCACCCTTAAAAAATTCGAAACAATTCGGAATAGGCTCGAACAAGAGCGAATGGGTGTAGTAGTGAAACGGAACAGACTTCAAATGGAAGAAACTGAAAGGAATGCGGCAAGACTGGCGCTAAAGGCTTTAATTCAAGCAAAGAAGGATCATTTGGAACGCCTTACCCAATATTATGAGTCTTTGAGAAAAGTAAGTAGTTGTATTCTAAAACATTAAAAACAGGCTATAATTTTTGAACGTCTTGCTAAAGACACCTTTGAATTCTTAAATGTCTAGTTGACAACTGGAGAAGAATAAGGGATGGGGAAATATGGATCAGGATTCTCATTTGTCGCGATTTTTTATAAGATAATACTTCCCGCGACCATACTACCAATGCAGTAATGAAATAGACTTTGTGTTTTCTTGTTTCCTAAATACACTGTTTGAAAACAATTGAACAAGAATACCAATTGTGTATTTTCTGTATGTATTACACGATTTAATTTTCATTAATAAATTATAAATATGTTACATTACATCATTCATTCATGTTATGGATAATTTGATCTGGCCATGAACCTATTGCCTTTGATTCCACAATATTTTTTTTTCCATTCACTCCAGTTTCTGCAAGTCATTATTTAGTCCATATTTCCCTGTTGGTCAGGGGGAAGGTCTTCTCCCATACCCCACCTGAATGGCATTCCCCGTCTCAGAATATTTCTGTTAAGTCGCTGTTCCACCAAAAAGAAGTCTGGCTGCCACCTAGTCTCCCTAATGACTTTGGTAAATTTGTAGGAGTCCATGAAATTGATTTTGAAGCGGAATGAAATCATTAGCATAAATAAAAGAAACATCGCTTCTGATGTAAATAATATTAAGTTGTTATCGGTGGCATTGTGGTTGCGCCGAAAAGTAGTGCCGTTACTGTCCAATAATCCTTCAGTTAAATAAGCTGCATTCGAATACATCCTTGGCGGTATAATTTTTAATGATGATATTTCATCGGGATAGACAATATTCGGAGCACTTTTCCATTGAGAGTAAAGAAGGATTGAAATGCTGTAAGCTACGATATCCACATCCACTTGAAACTGGAGAATTTAAAGTTTTGTTTAGCATTTCTTTTTACATTAAAAAGCTTTGAAACATTATTTTTAATTACTAACCCAGCTTATGTCATGAATTCTTTGATAACCCAGGAAGTCATTGCGTCGTGGTATCGGATTTTTCTGACGAAAAAATCCAATGTCAATCAAACATCCTGCGTTCCACAAAATTGCAAAAATCAAGAGAATGATCTGCACCAAGGGCTTCTGACAGTATATATTAAGTGAATTGTAAAACGCAACTCCAGCTATGATTTTCAACGTGCACTGGAGAATTATTGAACCCTCAAAGTTCTAAATAAAGCATATTCACATAAATTAGTACTGGGCTCACAGTAAACCAAATATTTAATTCAGTTTTTTTTAAATTACTAAAGCGTTCTTGTAATCCTCGTTGACTTTCATCATCCTCAGAACGTTTGAAACTATATCAGTGAGGAGCACACTCTCTAATGCAAACAGGTAAATGAAGATGGGTATTTCGTAGTAGCAAAAGTTGTGGAAAATCAATTCAAAATGGATTTTAAGGAAGGAAGACGAAAAAATTGTTCTAGAGTATTGAACTGGTTTTTCAATATCCTTCGGGCTTTCGCACGCATTCAAGGACACGACTAGGAACATGAGGAGACAAAGTAAAGTGCAAATACAGGAGTGCAACATCTTTGCCTGGCAAAAGTTGGAATTCAAATTTTGAACAACCGTAATCATGCATATTTCATTTAAGAAAATGATTGTAATAATACCAATCGTAATTTCAGTAAAAATTCATTTGGAACACGATCATCACTGCATTTATACCATCTTCTTCCGATGTAGGCTAGCGTACATGCAGTTATCAGAAAAGGAAATAGTGGATGAACATTTGTAAAATACAAACTCATCCAACCGAGCGTGATGAGAAGAGAAGCCTTCAAAGCTACAGAGATTTCATGAACCTTTTGGAAATAATTAATTTATCAAACTTTGTTGAATTGAATTTTTACTCGGGCACAAAATATGGTTACTCACAATGAAGGTGGCTAGTTGTTCCAAGGTGTCCAGATGTGGTTGGCCAACCAAAATTGTTGACATCCGAAGAAGGCCCCGAAATGAACGCGATACATAGTTTGGCACGTAGCTGCAAATTAGTGCCTTCAATGATAGCAATGGTGATGTGAAAGTAGAAGTCCGAGACATTTTGAACGGATTTAGTATGGAAAGTATCGCATTACAGGCTAAACTGTCTGTCAAAAGTGAGATTCTTATCAAATTATTTTATTTTTGTGATTCAATTGTATTGGTTCAAGAAGTTGATCCCTGTTAGAGCTTAATAATTTAGTTTTGCATAACGTATTACTAATTTTGTCAATTCAAATTGTCCTTGACAGCATTACGTAAAATGCAGTGACATCGGGCATCCACCTTAGCGAATCGCAAAAATTCCAGAATGCAGACTGAAGTTTATTTTTTAAAATTTTATTTCATAAAAAATCGACATACCTAATCCGATAAGCCTTTAATTAAAGTTGCTAAAAATGTTACAAAACCACAAAAAAAGGACATGACAGTCGGATTGGATTCGGGTTAGTTATGACATTTGATGTCGTTAGAAAAATTCCAGAATCCGATTATATATAAAGTATTTCCAGGGAAATTCCTTGAACATTATGTGAACATCTGAATTCTCTCGCAAATCTTATAACGACCAAATTGACATGACCTTTACTTTCATTCAGTTTTGTATGTATCGGTGTTTATACTGATAGATTGACATTGATGTTGTTTGTTACACTGTTTCGAACTCACGGCGTAATAAATCTGTTTAAAATCAACAAAATCCAGAAAATTCAGAAGGAGTATGAATTCAATGAATGGAGCTAATAGCAGTCGGAGAACATATATAGGCTATAGGGAAAAGTGATTATAAAAGATGTGACTATTTGGAAGATTTACTTCCATAAGGATGCATGTTAAAACTGAAGGGGTGTAAAAATCCCTGTGCTTATTTGGAAGTGTGACAATATGGAAGGTGACTATAGAGCGACTCCACTGTATTTCATAACTAGCGAAACTTTTTTAAACGTTGCCTACTTTATCAAACTTCGTAATCATAACGCAATACTACAAAAAGCAAGCCTCCTGGGAAGAAGAAGCGAAAGGCAAAAAAATGTGAACCAATGAACCAAATTATTTGACAAAAAAAACAACTCATCTAGTAGTCCGAGCTTTGCTAGACTAGAATGCTTACTGATTACGATTAGAATAGTAAATAGCAAGACGCATGACATCAGTACCTCAAATATTAATCAACTTCCNAAGATGTGACTATTTGGAAGATTTACTTCCATAAGGATGCATGTTAAAACTGAAGGGGTGTAAAAATCCCTGTGCTTATTTGGAAGTGTGACAATATGGAAGGTGACTATAGAGCGACTCCACTGTATTTCATAACTAGCGAAACTTTTTTAAACGTTGCCTACTTTATCAAACTTCGTAATCATAACGCAATACTACAAAAAGCAAGCCTCCTGGGAAGAAGAAGCGAAAGGCAAAAAAATGTGAACCAATGAACCAAATTATTTGACAAAAAAAACAACTCATCTAGTAGTCCGAGCTTTGCTAGACTAGAATGCTTACTGATTACGATTAGAATAGTAAATAGCAAGACGCATGACATCAGTACCTCAAATATTAATCAACTTCCTTGGCGTTTTTTTTTTTTGCTGGAGGTTTTTAGTGATGTCTTTGCTCACATCATCATTTTTTATGTCAGTTTTTGGCAAGCAAAGCTCCAACACCAACTTGTGCTTGTTAAAATTAATAGTTCATCAGGAAAGTCACTGAGAATATGAAAATCCTGCAATAAGAATCATTCAAATGAAAAAAGATAAGCAGAGTTTAATGGAAATGAAGGATTTATCATCATAAACAGCATAATTTCATTTTTTAAATTTTATTTTAATCAAGTAATAAAACTAGTCAATCAAAATAAATTTGATATGTTTACTGGCTCTCATTTTGTAATGCATTAAGGCGTAGGAGTCAGTAAGTGTAGGAGGGGTGGGAACCATCACAAGAGGCTGGGTTGGGCTCGTTGGAGTTAAATCCTTAATTTGAAGATTGGGGGGGCTCAATCTCTCACCTTTGCGGTAGAGGATGAATTTATGAATTCCGGTCTCTGGAATTTAAAAATAAGCATATATTTAGGTGAGTATTTTAATATGAAAAAATGAGAGAAAGTGGAAAAGCATCGGATTCCATTGTCCATGTCACTAGCAGGGATGGGTAATCTTAATCTAAAAATCTAATCGGATTAAGATTAGATTAGAGATTAACTAATCTCTAATCATTAATCTGGCTTCTAGAAATTGTTATGGAATAAGAGGATTCTTTCAGGTAAATCTCGAGCAAAGCCGTACATGATTAAATAGTGAATGAAAGTTCATCCAACCAGACTAGGCTGCTTTTATCATCCATGTTAAGCGGATTGTAAAGGCAAGTAAGTACTACAGTACTTCAGCTACAAAAAATTACAGTATCAATAGATATAATATGAGCCAACTCTTGCGTGGGCGGTTACTTTTACAAAGCTAAAAATATAGCGTAACTAGCATGTGATTTGAACAAAAGTTGAGAAGTAATCCGAAATTGCCCATTCATTGCTCAAGACGCTAGGGAAATGTTAGCATCAAAGCAAAAATCAATTTAACATTCACATCTACTTGCACCATGTTCTTGATCCGTAGGTAAG